>JAFJMP010000036.1:0-254220 GCA_029692085.1 Gymnothorax javanicus
ACTGCATGATTGACTGTCTGCAGATGCAACAATCCCATTTATCTGGTACTGAATTGTCTCCCAATCAAAAATGTTACCTTTTAGATGACGGCATCACATGTATGTAATGCTATACAATCTGACTTTCAGGGCAGGACATAGTCCCACATGTTAAGGTCAGAAATTTCACCAACAAAACTCTGGTTAACATCAAACCCTCCACCCGGCAGTGTCCTGTCCAAGCCTGACAGTGCCACTGGGTCGAGTTGTGTGTCCTTTTCAAAAAATCTTACTGTCATTCTGCTTTCCATCCATCCACATTGCAGTCAGACCAGTGGTGGATTCCCATGTGACGCAAAAATGAGTCTTAAATGTTGTCAGTGGCGGAAGGTCCAAAGCGACCGAATTCCCGCCTTGAGGTAGAGGGAATAGCGCCCATCAGCTTCTCGCCAGACGTTCAGCTCATCAGTGTCTGTGCGGTAAGCAAAGAGGATGATTTCTATTGTCTTTCAGCTCTGTGACACATTCATGCAAAGTGTGAAGGCTGTGAGCTCGAAAGCTTCTGTGAGTCAGTGTGACATAGCTGTTGTCCGTCTCCTCTGGAAACACCAGGGCTTTAAACAAACCTGCTGCACAAGTGGAAACCAAAGCGTTAATAACCAACAACAACAACATTGTGTTATGCCCACCATTTCCACAGATATAATGATCATATTTAGAAAAGCCACTGTCCAGCTAAGCAGCAAAACAAATTTTAATGACCAAAAGTATAATACTATTGGAGATTCTCTGTCTGGCGCTTTCAGACAGGTACTTGTTGTGGTCTATCTCAAGGAGAAGTCATACAACTAACACAGCCCTTGTGCATATGTTGGGACGCATCAAATTCCTCAATCTGATTGGGTTTTTTGGAAGCTTTATTCCATGTAAATGATGTAAAAAAGGGAATGAATTTGGTGGTAAATCCACAGCTAGCTCCTGCCCAATGGATACAGTATTTAGGAGGGATTCAGTCAGTGGATATATACAGTGAGCACCATACTTCTTTGGGCAATGACACAATTTTTTTTTCATTTTGGTTCTGTACTCCAGCTCTTTGAGTTTGAAAGGACACAGCAACAATGAGATTGAAGTAAAGAGTATTAGCTTTGCTTTTGAGGATGTTTTCATCCATCCTTGGAGAATCATTCAGAATAACAGCAATAATTTGGACCAGGTCCATGGCCCATTTTCCAGTACAAAAGAAATATTGGGCAGTTTAACATAATGTAGAACAAAGTAATGATTTTTAAAATTTGGTTGATTATCCATTTACAATGACTGCTTGAAATCTGTTGATATTGACCAGACAATGATTCTAATAGGATCCCAACAATGTTATCATTAAACTTTTGCCGCACAATTGCACAGGCATTAGTATTTTATTTTTTTTACTTGACGTCTGTGGAACATTGTAATCACTATACGCTGGGTATCTTCCCTGTTGATGCTCTGCCAGGACTCTGCTGTAGCGCACTTCAGTTTTTGCTTGTTTTTGGGGACTTTTGCCTTTATCAGGGTACCCATGGGATTTTAAAAGTATTGAGAAAGAATTAAATTTAATATTCTCCAAATGAGCCCGGAAAAGTGTTGAATTTGGTATGAATTTCAAAATATTGAATTTCTTTTACAAAAGTCTTGAATATATTTATTGTCCTTTCATGGGATTACATACTGTAAATATTATTTTGTCATAAATTACAGTCAATTGTGTAAAATGTTTTGTGACCTAATGTTACAACAGTTGAATGGTCAACAGTTCTCAACAGTTGAGTTCGGGGGCAGAGCCCCAGTGAGGAGTTCCAGGGTGTAAAGCCCCCCTTGAAGCTCTTGGCTTTTTCTAACCAGTAAAATTTAAAATGGCATTCAGAGGGACTTAGAGAACATTTCAGCGGAGATACACAAAAGTATTTGTGGAGTATGTTATGCAGCTGACACGCTATTTTTATGCTCTTTCTTGGCCAGTTGCAAAAATTTTTGCAATACTATGTTAAAATTTCAGCAAAACCTGTATTTTTTATAATTGATATCATCTCGTACTAAGTTTCTAAATGTTTCCATTTTGCTTTGTTGCGTCTATATACAATGAACGGTGATGAACCATTGAAGTTTTTCTTTTTTTAATTAGTCTCAGACTTGAGCCAGACGATTTGCCTCATTTCACAAGATTGCAGCCTCCATAATTGAAGTGTAATGGTAAAGAATGGCTTTCAGAAAGACTTATTCCATGATGCGCAGCGCTATTGTCCACAAATAATACACTGGCCTATGTGCACATATGTGTTCACATAAGACTGCTCTATTATTAAATCGGGGTAATTTGAAACTTTTACTTAGAAGCAATCTAAATTGTGAATTGCAATCTAAATTGAGAATTCATACCTCCACCAGAATTATCATCAGTCATATTTCACATTTTGTACATGACACAAGTAACTTTTGTACATGAATCGCACTGTAACTTACTTTTAAGTGTGGTAAGACCCAATTCTCATCTAATACTGGCTAAAATATGAATAAACACAGCGGAGCATAGCAGGCTCAACATAGCCATATCAGCACTCACAATCACCCCAGGCCCCTGTTTATATTGACCTGTTTGACTGCACAGAGGGCACCAATTTGTACACTGTATACCTAGGGTCTCAAACTGGTCCGTAAAAGGGCCAAGGGGCTGCAGGTTTTCAATCTAACAGCAGAATCACCCCTGATACTACTTATTTAATCAACTGATCCAGGGGCGTAGGAAGCAAATTCATATTGGTCCAGCAGACGGCGCTGGGGGGATGGTATGGAAGGGGGGTGTCGCCCCTTCCATCATTCGAAAATTTTTTGAAACTGGGGATTGATTTGGTTAGCTGTGGTAGCATCCAGACTCATCTTTAGCCTCAACAGTTTCAACTTTTGGGTGGTGTTTCCTAGTCATTTACACAACAGCAGATTAGTTCAGTCTGTGGTCTGTAGTATGCACTTTCCAGCATTAGCAGTTTGAAGCATTTCATCCATGAATTTGATATAAACCTTTGAGACAGTGTTCAAGCAATGAACTGGAGGCTTATAGAAAACCTTATAAATTGAGATATATAAAAGAAGGTGACGTCCAGAGTAATGGTGTCAGGGTTATCCACCCATAGAAACTGACTGTCAGTTTCCTTATGTTCTTTTTGTCCCTTGCTTTTTTACATTTACTGATTTATCTGATTTACCTTATTTATTTCATCCCAAATAATGCAATTAGGCCACCTATCTAAGAAAAAAATAATAAAACACTGACACAAGACGTAAGTGCAGCTTCTTCCGTGTTTTAAGCTCACTTACATTCAATGGACATCAAGGAATAGTTGACGCTTGACTCCAAGAAAATCGCGATGCACTCCGTTCTTTGGTTCAACAGTTTACTTAAAGAATTAAACTGTAACAGAATAGCACACAAAATTTAGGACGATAATAACTTTACAGTCCAGATGAGCACGCCTTAGCACGGTCAAAACTAGAGTTTGCTCGCCATGTCCATGAATTTCAACTCAAATTTCCCCTGCGTAACAAGATCGCTACGCGTGATTATACAAAAATCCCATCAAAAACCATGGCTCCTTCATCTGTCCTGAAATTACCAGATTTCACACACTAGCAGCGCATATACTTAAAGGCAGTTATAATTATACCTTAATCTTAATACAATTATTTAACACAATTGCAATGGCCATTTTCAACATTAAACAAAAAGAATGACAAAATTGTACACCTTCTGATTAGGCTCTCACACAAGATTTCCAAGAACAGGTAAATCCCGTCATAGGCTAATTCAGATATCATATTTGGACATGTGATACGTACGCAGGTAACTAACCCCTCGCTCTAGAAATACGAAGTAAAAACACAAGCAGGACATAAGCTGCATTAATATTGTGCGGATTGAAATCTTATCGGGAATGTAGGGGCACAACCAGGGCGTGCAGCTGATGATAACTGTGTGAATTCGGAAGGTGGATACCCACAAACACAGTTCAGGATGAACTGTTTAAAACGTGTTGGCAACGATTAGTTTTTAACTGAGTAATATAAAGAGAGGATTTAGTGAGCTCTCTTAGACGCACTTAGAATACACTGCTTCCGCACACAAGCCCCATCTCACTCGCGCCCTCCACCAAGCTTGGGGTCGCGCCTCCAAAGCATTCCGTTTTCAGTGCGCACCCATGATTGCCAGCAATTTGAAAAGATCTGAGCGGCATACGCCAATCACAGATGCCAGTCGGCGCTTGGTGGGGGATTTGTCATAAAAAATCAATTAAAAATTAAAATGGGTAAAAAAAAAATTGAAAGGGAGCTCTTCATACAAGGATGTGCATCCAGATCAAGCAGTTAAATGCAAATATGGGGATAACGATAGTTTGCGCTGTTTAGGTCTGGAAAATAATCCATTACAGTCGAATTAAAATAACATTGCACTCTGTGATTGTCTGTTGCAATGTGAGGATGGCAGTTTAGCAATTTTAGGTGATCACCGAGAGACTGACAGCCCTTCAAGCATAGTCCTTATCTCAGGGGCAAAACTGTCTAAATAAATTAGTAAACCATCGCCTCGATACAAATTGTATGCATTAAAAACAAAGCGCGAGGTCACCAACCAAAGCCCTGTAATGCCAAAAATCGCGCAGAAATTAAGAACTTATAATAAATAAGAACGTTTTTACTGGATCTTAATTTATGAGAGTGTGCAGTAGCATTAGTATCGCTGATTTAACGAAATGACACTGGTCTCGCAGCAGTGCATTAATCTGATAGGTGATAAGCAGCCGGGATCGGCTAGACAGTCCTAAAGCTGCTTTCACACCGAGACGCTTAAACAAATTTTTTGACGACATTCAGAGTCAATGCAAAGACTTTGCATTGACTTTGAATGTAATCTGCGTGGCGAAAAAATCGTCTCGCGTCCATTGTGAAAAAGCGACTTAAGACTGACATGACATGAGGGAGAGAGGGAGGGGAGGGCGATTCAGGAAAATATTGGTCCGGCGACCGCCGGGTCTGCCGGACCGGTTCCTACGCCCATGTGATCTCAGTCTGTGCAGTTCATTAGTTGTATCAGGTGTGCTTCTCAGCTGGAATGAAAACTAGCAGCTCCTTGGCCCATCTATGAACCAGTTTGAGACCCCTGCTATATACCATGATGCATACAATAATGCTAACAAAACACAACATGACCTCCCGTGGTTTAATCAATTTGGACAGCATTTCAGTAGAAATGCAAAAAACCTAAAAGCACAGCTGCAAGATGGATGGTTGTGTTTGAGAGAGCAGATCTCCCAACCATGTTGTCTGTGCTCTCCTTCATTCTGAGCATACAATAGTGTGCAGTCATGATTATATACCACCACTTTTGTCTAAAAGAGGCCCTAATATATTACTTCCCAATAAGTTTTTGGTAAAAATGTATTGAAAAATACTATTGTAAAATGTGGGGATGTAATTTTTTTTTCAGTTTTTTTTTAGTTTGTTTATTGGTTTTCTTAAATATATGAATGAAAATTCAGGCAAATGCAATTATTTCCAGTGAAAATAAATGGTTTAAGCTCAAAAATTACAACCCTCAATTCCAATGAAGTTGGGACATTGTGTAAAACATGAATAAGAACAGAATCCAATGATTTGCGAATACTTTTCAACCTATATTCAATTGAGTACACAACAAAGACAAGATATTTAATGTTCAAACTGATACACTTTATTGTTTTTGGGAAATATTCACTCATTTGAATTTGATGCCTGCAACAAGTTCCAAAAAAGCTGGGACAGGGGCAACAAAAAACTGGGAAAGTAGAGGAGTGCTCAAAAAACACCTGTTTGGAACATTCCACAGGTGAACAGGTTAATTGGAAACAGGTGAGTGTCATGATTAGGTACAAAAGGAGCATCCCCGAAAGGCTCAGTCGTTCACAAGCAAGAATGGAGCGAGGTTTACTACTTTGTGAACAACTGCATGAGCAAATAGTCCTACAGTTTAAGAACAACGTTTCTCGGCGTGGAATTGCAAGGAATTTAGGGATTACATCATCTACAGTCGATAATATCATCAAAAGATTCAGAGAATCCAGAGAAATCTCTACACGTAAGCGGCAAGGCTGAAAACCAAAATTGAATGCCAGTGACCATTGGTCCCTAGGGCGTCAATGCATTAAAAACCAACATCATTCTGTAAAACACCCAGAAACGCCGCTGGCTTCTCTAGGCCCAAGCTCATCTGAGATGGACTGATGCAAAGAGGAAAAGAGTGCCGTGGTCTGATAAGTCCACATTTCAAATTGTTTTTGGAAATCATGGACGTCTTGTCCTCCAGGCTAAAGAAGAAAAGGACCATCCAGATTGTTATCAGCGCAAAGTTCAAAAGCCAGCATCTGTGATGGTATGGGGATGTGTTAGTGCCCATGGCATGGGTAACTTGCACATCTGTGAGGGCACCATTAATGCTGAAAAGTACATACAGGTTTTGAAGCAACATATGCTGCCATCCAAGCGACGTCTTTTTCAGGGACATCCCTGCTTATTTCAGCAAGACAATGCCAAGCCACATTCTGCGCGTGTTACAACAGCGTGGCTTCGTAGTAAAAGAGTACGGGTAATAGACTGGCCTGTCTGCCCAGCCTTTTTGGAACGTGTTGCAGGCATCAATCTGAAATCTGAAGCTTGAGGCCAGAAAAGAAGGGCCACTGAAGACAACCTAGAGCAACTTAAATAGAGAAGAGGAGCCACCCAGGGAGCGCCTAAAGAACTGGCCAAAGATGCAGAAAAGTTGATGGACTAGGCTGACGGCATGCATTTTGGCAGCATGATGGCAGAGCTCTTTCCGAAGTCCTTGCTTTCACAAGGTGCCGCAAGGAGAAGCTGGCTGAGCTCAACAGCCTGAGTGAACAGATTGCGGCCAAAGGAGCAGAATTCTGAAGACTCCAATTCCAGTTCCCTATTGGCTCAAATTTTGATTGACTGTTGTTTGTTTGATATTTTTTCACAAAGTGTAGCACAGTTGAGTTAATATTACTTTTTCGTGATGCCCTATTTCCCTCGGACTGGTGTAAATTAGGAATCACAAGTTTGATTGGTCAATTTCCTGAATGCCCTGACATGAGGTAACTTAATCCTGCTGTACTTGTCATCATCAGCACTCCATATTTTATTTATTGTGTTTCCCAAAAACAGATTGTGCAAATGTGCGCAATGTTCAAATTAGATTTATTTCAAATTGTAACTTTCATGACCAAAAGGCGGTATGTAAGGGTTGGGGTTTTTAAAGCGACAAATATGCATGTTTTTCATTTTATTTTATTACAGTGCACACCCACACACCTCACAAACCTATTGTGCATTTAATATAAAAGTGAATATGCAAACATTTTGTTAAAGTAATTGGTAAAAAATTACTTTCTAGTGCTTAAAGTCCACACTAATTTTCCATTCCTTCCTTTAGACTTTTGCCAGTATGGTCGTGAAGTTGGCATTAAATTTAATTTGAAGTGGTAATAATGAGGTCCTTAAAAGTCTCAAATCCAACTCGGAGAACCCTGAGGGTACCCTGCTTCAGTCTCCTTTACATCATGTGAAATGCATGTTTGAGGATACAGAACCGGTTGATTCAGCCAACAAAACCAATTTAACAAAAAACGTGTCACTGTCCAATTAACTACTTTTGCTCACTGTATTAATTGTGTATCCTCAATGCTTCAATAAAGAATCACATGGCAACATGATGCAAAAATATTTGTGCAATATTATTTTCAAATTAATTGGATATGTGAACAAGGTCATTTTGACAACCCCAAAGATAATTTCAAGAATTAAAAGTAGTAAAGAGAGAGGGGATTGTTCTATGCAGTGCAGTTGATGTCTTTGCTTTGAATTTCTCAAAAATGACAGATTTGTACAAAGAGCATTTCAAAACATATGCTTGAATTTAGAATCAAGCATGGAGTTATTTCCCATTGAATAACATTAGTGAAGGTTGTGACCCGACTGTACCATCAGCTGCTGAGAGAGCCGCTCCGCAGAGCAGAAAGGCAGCCACCGGTATCCCCATTTCACCATGTGCTGACTGGAAAGAGAAGGAGAGATCACTCAGATCAAGCTTTACATCAGCTGTCCTCATGTATGCAATACAAGACATAACCAGATAAATACCATCATAATCTGTCTTCGCATCTGTCATTTTGATTAAATTAATTTGATTATTAAAATATTCATTGGCAAATACATACAAGTACAGATATACCTGTTCCCCCAAACTTTCTTATTTTACACTTACATGCAGAAAACATGCCAATTCTTGCAGGTTAGTGAATAGATGGAAAGAATTTCCTCTTACCATACTGTGTTTGATTTCCCAGGCAGCTGAAAATGAAGTGACACAGCTACTTATACGCAAGCTATTCATAACACCTCCCTCCCTTTTAAACTGTGGGACGCTCAGTCGGCAGATTCATTCTTTAGACATAAATGGAACATTAATTATTTTAGTTAAGCCACAGGGATCACCCAGATATCATAGTTCATCAAATTTTCTCAATGGACATGACTTCTCCACAGTATGTTTAAATAGAGCATGTTGAACCCCCTTCCTCTGTCATATTCCTGTAACTACTGCCTGTATATTTATTGTACACTATTGGCCAAAGTTTTCAGGCTACTTGTGCTTTTAATGGAAAGTCAGTTCAGCAGTCTGCCCTTTTCTCATCTTGCTAAAAGACCAGAAAAACTCACAATAAGCAGTAGACTTCCATTTGTCAATATGGCCAGGGGATGCTTTTTTTTTTTTACATTAAACTCATTCAGAAATAAAATTCATGTTGTTGTGGGACTCTGAATAAACATATTTGTACTTTAGTCTTTCGTGCAATCAATGTGCTTAATCTGACTAAATTTCTCTCCATCTCAATATTTTTACAAACTGCCAGTGGTTTAATGCTTGTTGTTCATATCACACTTTTATATTGCCATTGAATGTGATGAATGATCTGATATTTCAAATCAGTTGCTCAGAAACTGAGAAAGTCCAACAACTGTGCAGTTATACAAATGTATGTAGCCATTGAAGTACATGCAAACACTGAAAGACAAATATATAAAGGTAAGGATAGTTAATATAAGGGGCCTCACTAATCAGCGTCAACAGAATCAATCTCCCCGCTACCCTTTGAATGTGTCTTTCAGATGGAAGGCGGGGTTAACTTTTCCAGCACTTCAACTATTATAACTGATGGTCATTGGAGCAAATATGGCTTTATCTTGCCACTCAGTGCTACTCTGAAATATCTTTGGTATATTCAGTGATCATCGGTCATGGAAATTTCATTTTCTGGTTGCCAATTTTTCACTTTTGATTAATATCCTTGGCACCTGGTTTGTGGGCAAAACCAATGTGTTCAGGATGCAGCACAGAAAACAATTTCAACATTCAATCTAAGAGCAATTCAAAAGATCAAGGTAATTTCTCTGAGAACTCTGTACATTACCATAACAGACAATTTTTGTAAACATGACTGCATGCATTTTTTACATTTTATTAATTTTCTTCCAAACAGTAATTAATTTAATGAGAAAAGACAATATTAGGCACCATTAACCCTCCTCCAATGTTCGTTGCTACCCCCCTTATTTCAGTGTTCGTGGTCAAATTTGACCGGGCTGTTTTAACTGCTCTTCTATTGACACAAAAGCCATATATCATCACTAAATTTTGTTTAAAATCTTTTTCAGCCATGAAACAATGTCTACAACCAATGCTTAACATGAGTAATTGCATTGATTACACAAAGAACAGACCCTAAACATTTCTAAATGAACATTTATTGTAAAAAACAAATAAACAAGCCAACAACCAAGCAAATTCAAAACAAAGACCATATGCACACAATCTCAACATGAACAGTCTGTGTGTGTGTGTGTGTGTGTGTGTGTGCGCGTGTGTTTGTATGGGTGAGTGAGTGAGAGAGCGAGAGAGAGAGAGAGAGAGAGAGAGAGTCATACACATGAGTGGCAATGTACAATTACCTTGGAGTGTGCCTTGCAAACATAGGCATGGCATTTGTGGCATGTTTGGCTGGTTTTATTGTCTCTGGGGCACAAAGCTGTCGCCTTTTGTGGCTGGGGAAGAGATTGGGGAAGTGGCTGCAGAGCAGCTGGGCAGTGGCTGGGTGAGCAGACGGGAAGAGGCTGGGGAAGCGGCTGGGCTTCAGAGAGTAAAATGGGAGCATGGCACAAAGAAAGTTCAATATGCGTGCTTTGTTGGAAGATATGATTCATTGTTGAGTCTTGAGGGTGTGGTTCATGAAGCAAGTTGGTACAAAGCATGAGAAAGTGGCAGGTTCCTATGACTACCTTCAGTTTATTTGGAGGGTATGTTTCGCCTGGGGTTGGGGGGGGGAAGGTGAGGTGGGACACACAAAGCCTGAGAAAGAGACAGGTTCTCAGAACTTCAACACTAAACATGTTATGTTTAGTCTAGAGGGGTGTTGCTCTTGTGGGGGCATGGGCACATAAGCACAAGAAAGGGATGGGGGTGTGGGGGTGGAGGGTGTGTGGGGATGAGGGGGGTGTGTGGGTGTGTGGATGTGTGTGGTGTGGGGGGGGTTAGAGTCCGTGGATGTGTGTATGGGGATGTTTTCCTTCTGCTGGATGAACATAATGTAGTCTTGTCCATTCATTTCCTATGGCGGTCATTTTTGAGCGTTTAAATTGTTTAAATGAAATAAGATCATTGAAAGAAAGACATTTCAGATGATCTTCTTTCATTGAAACAATTTAAACAATAATGAAACACATGCATTGCTTCCAACCCGAGCAAAGAAAAGCGTAAGAAGTCCGGAGTCATAATCACACGTGAAACTGATAAACCTCCATGCACAAGGACTTCAATTACGTGAGAATTGCGTGAGAATCTTTCACATATGCGTTGAATTGCTGACTACAGCAGAGGAACATAAATATGCCACTTAAACTCACACCGAATGCGTGAGGGTTGACAGGTATGCGTTATTAATGAAAACTGATGTTGAGAGTTTTTGGAGTTTCTGTAATGGTAATTTAAATGAATGATTAAAAACAGGTCATGACCAATCATTATTTTTAAGGGATAGGATTCAGCCTCCCCTATCGCCAGTTCACCAGCCGCCACTGATATATATATTGAATTGAATTGGCATTTAATGAACAAGTTGGCGATATACTTCTATCTTTTTCCATTCTTGGAGAATGAACTATTTCAGATGCTGGATGGAGAGTGACACTCAGAACTCCCAACAAGTGTTCTGGTGGGTTGAGGTCTACTTCGCCACTGAATCACATTCACTCTGTTCTTCCTCAGAAATTAAACAGTGGCCTTAGATGTAGCTTTTGCGCCGTTATCATGCTGACAGAATACCCAGCGACCAAGGGCACAAAGTGATGGTAGCATCTTCTCTTCCAGTATTTCACGATACATCTATGAATTCATGATGCCCTCAATGAAATGCAACTCCTCAACACCTGCAGCACTTATGCAACCCCACAATAGAACACTGCTACCACCATGCTTTACTGTGGGTACCCTGCATTTTTCATTGTACTCCTCACCCTTGCGACACCAAACAGTTTGGAACCCATCAGTGCTAAAGATTTATCTTTGTCTCCTCATTCCAAAGTATTGAGTCCCAATCATCTTTGCCTTTGTCAACATGGGCCCTGGCAAATGCTAGATGGCTTTTTTTGTGCATGGACTTGGAACCAGCAGTTGGTTCCATCTTGGACGGCACCCATGCATTCCAGTCCTATGCAGTGTACGTTGAATTGTGTCATAGGAAACACTCAACTTAGTTTGACCTCTAATGCTTTAGCAAACTGTGTGTGACGTTGCAAAGTGTCCACCTGTTGCGAAGTGTCCGCCAGAAAATTTTGTTGCAAATTGTCCACCCATTTCATCAAATTTTGTTGCAAAGTGTCCGCCAAAAATTCACCGTTGCAAAGTATCCGCCCATTTCAGCTAAATTCGTTGCAAAATGTCTGCCAAAAATTCATCATTGCAAAGTATCCGCCCGTTTCAAAAAAATTCGTTGCAAAATGTCCGCTTGTTGCAAAGTGTCCGCCCATTTCAGCAAAATTCGTTGCAGAGTGTCCACCCAGAATTCATCGTTGCATTGTGTCCGCCCGTTCCGCTTAAATTCATTGCAAAGTGTCCGCCAACTTTTCAAAAAGCAAGTGATTTGAAAAATCACCAAAAAGCGCAGCAGCCACATTGGATTTTTAAAAAACAAGCAATAATTAATGTCCAGAACCAATCATTATTTACTATGCAACACATTTCAAAATAATGACATTTTTCTGTTTTTTTATTATTATTATTAATTTATTCTTTTTTTTTAATTCTACATTAGAAGAAAGATTAACCCTCAGGAGTCCACGATCACGCCCCTGTGGTCAATTCACAAGACGTGTTAGTGCGGTCATAGCATGAAAACGAAGCCACGTTGACCATTGCCATCAGCTCCAGTCGCAAATGCTGACTTATAGTTTCATGCTAGTTTTTGTTTCATGTTGATAGACCAAGTACAAAGAGGGATCATTTAAACTTGTTATAAAACTTTCTGTACGCATTTTTACACGTGCGTAAAATTATGTAACTTGGGATGAAGCCAGTGTTGCATTCATTTGAATATCTTTGTTGCATTTAGTTAAATATCTTTGACAGTGAAAAATAAATAAATTAAAAAATAAAAACATTATTTTTCAGATCCAATTTTACGTTTTTTGTGTATTTTGTGGTCCAACATCTACAACTACAGTATGTGAAAGTGAAAGACTAATTGTCAGGACAAATAGGTGAGGTTGAGCTGGGAAAAAAAAATATAGGGCAGAGGCGGTGCGAAAGTAACGTGGGACGAAAGTAATACGGCAATTTACTCACAGCCATCCGCACTTCGATGCGTCAAATTAGGTCAGCACGTGCAGCTCGCAACACTCTCCAGACCCGGGAAAAATCTTGGGGTTTCGTCACTTCCCCGCGAAACGAGACCGGGAAGACTGTTTTCCACAGTGGTGAGTAAATTCAGACAAAAGGAAACTTTTTCGATTTAAAGATTGTCTTTATCGCTCCATGTGTTATATTTATGATGAAATGATAGGTCATTTAGTTTTGTAACATATCCTGAAGTTTGAAATGTCAGACTTTTTCCACTTCAGAAGCAATCCTGGTTCAAATGTCAGGAGTCACTGTCAGGGCGGAAGTAGCAACGGTTACGTTCGTCCCTCTCTGCTAATGTGGCCGTATTTTGTGTTTTAAAGCTCATTAAAAAATGTGTGTGTTATATTTTACCCACAGAAAATGCCAAGAGTTAGGGTCAGACCTACCCAGAGAGGAAAGGTTGACCTGCAGGTTTACAAAAGGGCCTTTTTTGATGTCCAAAGAGGCGAGAGCATAAGGAGGGCAGCAGAGGTGCATGGCGTTTGTCATGTCACCCTGTTCAGGTACTGCAAGAGGGCTGAGGCAGGAGGGCAGCAGACCAGAGCCCCAGAGTACAGGACTCGCAACAAAGTCTTCACAGAAGAACAGGAGAAGAGACTGCAGGCATATATAAAGAGAGCAGCTGATATATATTTTGGCCTGAGTCCTAAAGAGGTTGGAATAACACTGCAGACAGAGCTACACCACTGCCGCCATTTGCCTACATCAAAGTCATAACAGCCCAGATAGCAAGCACCTCCGCTCCGGATCTGCCCCGACTCTGAGCCGGATCAGCTGGAGTCGGCTCAGAGCTGGGCCAGATCCGGAGTGGAGGTGCTTGCTATCTGGGAATTAACCTCTTTTTATGCTGCTTTAGGTGTGAAAGTTTGCATATGAGCTGGCCGAAAATATTGGCCTCAAAACTCCATGTTTATGGGAGAAAAAACCAGATGGCAGGGAAGGATTGGCTCACCTCCTTCCTCGAAGCCAAAACAAAACCCTGTCCATCCGTCGACCTCAAGCCACCAGCATGTCCTTGCTTCCACCAGCTTCAACAAGACCAACGTGACAGCGTTTTTAAAAAACCTAAAGACTGTCCTCACCCGCTATAATTTTGAAGCAAAGGACATCTGGAACATGGATGAAACAGGTAAAAATTTATATTTAGATAAATTAAAAAGCAACAGTGATTTGCAACAGCAACAGCAATAATTCATTTCATTTATTATTTCAGGTACCACAACGGTTCAAGTGCCAGACAAAATCATTGCCACCAAGGGGCAGCGCCAGGTCGGTGCTGTGACCTCTGGGGAAAGAGGGACATTGGTGACTGTTGCCTTTGCTGCCAACGCACAAGGCAACTTTTGTTACCCTACTTTATCTTCCCAAGGAAGAAGTTCCAGGACCACTTCATCCGGATGGCCCCCTTGGCTGCACTGGTCTGCCAATGGATGCAGGAGACAGATTTCTTGGCATTTTACAGCATTTTGCAAGACACACCCAGTGACCCCGAGTCAAAGTTGCTGCTACTCTTTGACAATCATCCATCACACCTCTCTGCGGTAGCTATTGACTTTTGCAAGTCACATGGCATTGTGCTCCTGTCTTTTCCACCCCACTGCTCCCACCGTCTTCAGCCGCTAGACCGAAGCGTTTTTGGTCCTCTGAAGCACTACATTAACAGTGCAGCAGACAATTGGATGCGAATGAACCCTGGAAGAATTTTGACCATCTACAACATCCCAAGTCTTGTGTCTAAAGCTCTGCCTCAAGCTGCAACAGCAAGCAATCTGAGTTCGAGTGTACCGGTATCTGGCCCTTGAATCCAGATATTTTCAGTGAGACAGACTTTGCTCTAGCTTTTGTGACTGACCTTCCTGCACCAGCACCAGCTCCATCCCCAGTGCCAGTGCCAGCTCCATCACCAGCGCCCTCTTCATCACCAATGTCCGCTTCATCACCAGCGCCCTCTTCATCACCAATGTCTGCTCCATCACCAGCGCCCGCTCCCTTAAGACACCACCAACCTAGCTAGAGCCCATTTGAGCTGCATCCCCACGAGTCTGCCATTCCTGTAGATGGTGAGAGTTTGTGTCTGTGTGTGTCTTTAAATGTGCATGTTGAGCCTTGCCAAGCTTTTTTTTACTTTTTTTTTAAATATTATCTATCCAGGTATGCTTGTGGTTCCAGGAACATCTAGTGGCACGCCAATGCAGAGGTTCAGCCCAGAAAAGGTTCGCCCATATCCAAAGGCTGGCTCAAGGAAAGAAAATAAAAGAAGAGGCAGCAAGAGGTGAGCAGAGTGTCGTTTTTAACTTGTCTTGATTTTCTTGCTTGTATAAAAACAAGCTGATTCTGACTATCATCTCACTGAATGTTGCAGGTCAACAGCAATATTGACCGACACCCCAGTAAAAGCTGCTTTGGAGGAGGAGAGTCGGCAGAGGGGCCAGAAAAAACAGTCCTCTTCAAAACGCCCAAGGAAAACGTTGTTCAGTGGACACACTGCAACCACAGTTTCTCAGGGCAATGATGAGGAATGTCTTGTTTGTGGGGAGACATTTGCCTCATCTTTGCCCGGAGAAGTGTGGGTGCGGTGCATCTTTTGTCTGCTGTGGTCACATGAGGCATGCACTGAGGGTGCAGCTCATTATATCTGTCACAACTGTGATAATGAGTAATTTCATAATTTTTATAAATAGACCAATTGCACGTTAAACATGTTCACGTTTACTTTTGAAACATTTGAAGCAAATTAAAATGTTTAAAACAAATGTCTGATTGTTTTTGTTTCTGTTTTAACAACAGTAATTTAAAAGATTCCAGTTAATTTGATCACGTTACTTTTGTCCCGCCCGTGTGCCACTTTCCTCCCGACTGGAGGGGTCGAAAGTAGCAACGCGTAACTTCCGTTCGACGTCAAACTATGCCAAAGTCAATATATATTGGGATGATTTAGCACCTGATATTGACAGAGCACACACGAAAGTAGTTAATTGTCTCGAAAATTTTTTTCGTCTATAACGTTATCTTTTAAAATGACGTCTATGTGAAAAAAATGTTACTTTCATACAGCTCTCCCCTACACCAAATATTGGCATGGTTCATATTTTTTACTGTGGTATAGGAAGGAAAAATCACAAGTACACAAAATAGTCAATGAGTCTGAAGGGTTGCATAAATGCAAGTCAATGTTAAAATTTAGGCCTGTATGTTCTACCACGGATAATACAGTGGAACATCGCTAATTATGTGACTGCGCACAAATGACCTGTCTAATGATGTGAATAGTGAGGTTAATGCACTATGTTGATTGCTTGATTTAGACTGGAGCAGGTGCCATAACCAGTAAGAAGATCTGGGGATTAAGCTGATTAATAACATAATTTAGCGTGGAGTCAAAAACGTCTTCAGTAAAGTTTGCACAACGTCATTGCGTCAATAACAGTTTGCATCACATTACCATATTAGCCTATCGAGTTCAATGGAAAAAAATAGGTCTTTCTTTTGTTCGAAACCTAGTTGACGCGTGCGAACACAGGCAAGTGTTTTTTGAAGGCCTTGGACTTGAGGTAAGCATGTAAAGAAAAAGTTTTGTCACATGGGGCCCGTTTCATGACTCGTAAAGAAAATGCATTAATTAAAGCGCCAGGTTATAGCCTAGTTAATTTACTAGCGTCAAATAGGCCTATATGCGCATTTTGCGTTGAAGCGTTTCATTATTAAAATGCCATTGAGTTAAAAGATGTGTAACGGGCTTGTTAATGAGGCAACCGCAAAATTAATCAAGATTTCGTGTCAAGCACAAGTTAATCAATGATTAATTGGTGGCTTATGGCGAAAATAATAATAAATACTAGTGGTACTCCACCTGGCAGCGCTCATGAAACTTCACTACCACTGCATACTAAATCTGTCACTATTTAAAGAACTTCTTCTTTGGCGGGAATCGAAATATCGACAGCACCGGAAATAAGTAAAGTTTATGTACATTTTTCACATTTGCATGTGTAGCCTATTAACATACATGTTTGTATGCGTCCAATAGTGAGGAAATATGTATATGTTGTACTCACAATAAATGGATATTTCTATTTGGCCTATGTGTTAGTTATTTTTATACATCTGTTCCAAATAAATGTTGCTAATGAAATTAGTAAAATTCACAATGATTTTAAAACAAATCTCACTCTCATCACAAAGTTTTACTCTATCGTTTGTTTTATTGACTATGGAAGCGTAATATTCTATACCTGACGAAAGATTAACGTGAGATAATGTATATGGACCTAAAAAAAGATAATGCAACCTTTTTAAAATGTAGTAGAGCAGTGCTTCTCAAACCTCTCCTGGAGGACCACCTGTCCTGCCTGTTTTAGATCTTTCCCTGCTCCAGAACAGGTGAGTAAAGTGATCAGGACATTATCAATTGGCTTTATAGGGTTAATATCGAGCTGATCATTTGAATCACCTGTGCTGAAGCAGGGAGAGATCTAAAACATGCCAGACAGGTGGTCCTCCAGGAGAGGTTTGGGAAGCACTGGACTAGAGAAAATTAACATTCAGGATAAAGTAGATAAAATTATAGGAGGGGACTTCAACTGTGGTTTGAATGCAGATATGGATAAATCTAGGGCCCATTTTATAATCAAATCTGCATGCTCATTAGGGTGTCAAACGCATTAATTAACATAGAACGCCTTAAACAGTTGCATAACTAATAATGCAGGTGTTTACGAACAAACTTGCACTTAATTGAAGCGTTAAGTGCCCTTCTTTTACCGCGGACAAAAAAGGTGCACATTAAATGGTGGGTAAATGATTCATCCTTAATCAACAATAGTTTGAGAGTGATATCCTTAATTAACACATTATTTACATTGATTACATGAACAAATATGGGGGCATGGCTAAGGAGGTGGAGCGGCTAGGCTAGGAATTGGAAGGCTCCTGGTTTGATCCCCGGCTCCTCCAGAGAACGTGTTGAAGTGTCCTTGGGCAAGACACTGAACCCCACGCTGCTCCTGATGTGCAGGCTGGTACCTTGCATGGCAGCCTCTGCCATCAGGGTGAATGGGAGGCATAATTGTAAAGCGCTTTGTGTCATCTGACTAGAAAGGCGCTATATAAATGCAGTCCATTTACCATTTACCATCCAAATATGCCGGCAAAGACAGTGCCTTACAGGCATAATGCAAATCAAAATCCAGATATTCTAAACAATGAAGAGATACTGGAAGGGTGTTGTTCCCACGACCTGGCTGTCTTCTACTTAGAATTTTGCAGGATTGCTTCATACAATTACAAAAAAAACCTGATTCAATACAAATACAAATAATAATATCTCAGTGGCATTTATATCTTTTGTATCTTATTTATATTCTCCTGTATTCATTTATTGTACATATGTACGTCTATGTAACAATATTGTATATATTCATTTTTGTGTAAAATGTGGCCAAATAAATGCACAAAAAATTCGAAATTTCGAGTTGGTTTCCTCTTCAATGTCATCAGTGCTGCTGAAAATGAGTAATAAAGTATCTATACTAAGGGTCTGTCATTTACAAATGATTTACGAATGATAGAAGTTACGCTAATCTGGTTAGTGGGGAAAGATAGATTACGACTGATGTAACATGATTGAAATTCATTTTAAGTTGGACTGAAAGACATGAATTATAACCCAACTCAAAAAGGAAACAATTATACCCGCCCTAACTGTCAATTAATAATTTTTGATGCATGACATGGGGACACTTTGTAAACTAATAGTTGGACACATTGCAACGACATGGGCGGACACTTTGCAACGAATTTGACAGAAATGGGCAGACACAAAGCAATGGTGAATTCTGGGTGGACACTCTGCAACAAATTTTGCTGAAATGGGCGGACACTTTGGAACGGGCGGACATTTTGCAACGAATTTTGTTGAAACGGGCGGATACTTTGCAATGATGAATTTTTGGCGAACATTTTGCAATGAATTTAGCTGAAATGGGCGGACACTTTGCAACGGTGAATTTTGGGCGGACACTTTGCAACAAAATTTGATGAAATGGGCGGACAATTTGCAACAAAATTTTCTGGCGGACACTTTGCAACAGGGGGACACTTTGCAACGTCACACTGTTATGAACCTTCATGCTGATTTTCTTTCACTTTTCTCATCACAAAACGCCCAGGTCGAGGTGTGAACTTCCTTGGACAGTCTGGATGTCTCAGCAAGCTTCCCAAAAGTCCATCCTTTTTGAAGTTTTGGATCACTTTTGATACTGTATTCTGACTTATTTTCAACACTTGACTGATTTTCTTGAAAACTTGTGTGTGACCACACCTCCAGCTGTCCAGCTCACCGGTCTACAAAGACTCAGACTGTCTTCCTCACATCATGCAATCATTACCTGCACATCTCTCACTTCCACTGTGTGGTAGCAGTGTGTTATTTAAGACCGAACTTCACACTAAGGGCTCTAATTTCTTGGCGCAGCGCAGGGTGGCGAAGGGTGGCGTAGCTTGACGCAGCCCACGCAGTGGTAATTTCGTCTGGCGCAGCCCGCGCAGCGGTAATTTCGTGAGGTGCAACACCGTGCGCAGCCTTTGGCAGACGAACGTGCGCCGAGATGGGTGTGGCGGCGTAGTAGGGGGAGGTGTCACATATTCATCAAGACGCAGTGACAATTTCAGAGAAAAATGTTCGCTGCAGTAGCGCAGAAAGCTCGCCAGCTCCAACCTGGTTTACTTTCTGTGCAGTGGTAATTTGGCTGACCGGCGCACAGTGCGCACACGTCACCGAAAACTCATAGGCAGGTTTCCAGAATGTCAGGCACATTTCAATGCAATAAATAATTACAGCAACCACTATTTAATGTAACTATCTGAATCAGCACATAAATTATTGTATATATCGATTGTCCTGATGTCAGATCAAAGGCGGTTGGCACTCGTAATGGAAACTCGACCTGGCTTAATCAATGCAGCTGAATCAGTGATGCAAATTAACGACTTCACATCTTTCTCAGCCAACCACAAACTGCCTCGGCATCAGGCAGTGCGATAATACTTTGCGTTCTATGCTGTAAAGCCGCTTTCACACTGGAGGCGAAACGAATTTTTCGCACGACTGATTACAGTCAAAGTCAATGCAAAGACACGAAAGTCGGACAGGGTTTAAATATATCTCCGTGTCCGAAAGTCATAAAAGTTCTAATTTTTCGAGTATTCCAGGAATTATTAGACGTGCAAACTTGGCCATGTTTGTGTTCGACCTTCACAAAATGCAAATTGATAGCTATCGACTTTTCTCGTCTTTTTATTCGTGTGTTTTATTCCGTTGAAGATAGACAACAGTCTTTATTCGGTCTCTCTTTTGAAAATTAGTCAGATGGATCGAACAAATTCACGCTTTATTTCCACACCAGAGATAAAATAGTGCTTGTTGTCAGTGAGCAAATCAATTCCATGACCATTGACAGTGTGAATAAATTATCGCATGCACGATCAAGACTGTCCGAGGCGAAATGCAAAATACTCCATGTCCGGCAGCCAGCAAAAAGTAAAAGTATTGGTATGAGAACAGATTTATAACGAAATAAAGAATAAAAATATATCACCAACAAACTGAGCATCCAAAAAAGATGGCCCGCAAATAAATAAATCGCAGTGTTCATTGGATGTTCTGTTTGTTGTTAAAATGTTTCTTTTTACTCTTTATTTCGTTATCAATCTGTTCTAATCGTCCTCTCTTTTTTTTTTTTTTTTGGCTGTCAGACATGGAGTATTTTGCATTTAATGTCCGACAGGCATTGTACACTGTCCCGCGCCAATGTCGACTCACTTTATTGAGCAGAGCTTAAACAGAAACATTGATTGAAATTCTCGGTACTCATCTTGAAGAACTGAGCCCTCTTATCAAAACATTCACCTTTAATATCTAAAAGATTCAGTAGATTTGAAGAAATTAAAAACAATAATCGACTGTCGGACACGGAGATATATTAAAACCCTGTCAGACTTTCGGACACGTGAGACACTGTTCAACGCAATCTGTCGTCGGTAAAATTCGCTTTCGTCCAGTGTGCAAGCGGCTTAATACTAGGCTACTATTATTGTCACTTAGGTTTTATCGTTTTTTAGTGGGGAAAGCCTGATTGCTATGATCTCGTACTGAGTTAAGATTACATATTGAAAATTAATGTGTCACGTATCTTGCATTGTTGTCCATGCATGTTAATCCCAAAATTTTGAGCAGCAACAGGGTGTAATAATAGGAACACGCTATCCATCGTTTCTCTTCCCAATGATGCAGGCAGAAGAAATAAATGAGCAACGTCAGTATTTCATTCCAACTTCATAAGTTTGAATGATCTGACGTTGTTTCGTTTTTGAAATTCCATTCAAGTTCGCTAATAGTAATAATTCGCGAATGCCCTAGCTAGCCAGCTATCTCATATTCGTAATGCTTAATATGGACGTAGCGATGCAGAGAACATGCCTGAGGCAGCAAAGTAAAAAGCAACATTAGCGCATCATGCAGATATAGGACAGAGGCTTCTATATTCCAACACATTAAAGGTGAGGAGAGAAGCTCATTTGATTGGTGAAGATTTGACTCGGCTGTGTTATACCCAAACACGCCTTCTCTCCTCCCTCTTTGCCACTTGCGCCGGCAGGAGGGACCCCAGGCGGACAGAGGAGTACTTGCGCCAGGCTACGCCGGCACGAAATTGCAACATACGCCTGGACACACCCGTTGGCGCGGCGCACCCCCCATTCGCCGCGCCTGCGCCTGGTTTACGAATTTAGAGCCCTAAGTGTGAAGTCTCTTAACTGCATACCTGTGTTGCATTCCTAGTCTTGTATAGACATAATCCCTGTGTTTCGCATGTATATATACTTTATCTCTAACTTAGTGTTGTTTATTGTTCTTACCAGCACTTCATGTTAAAGGGGACCTATTATGCTGATCCTACTTTTAATACATATTAGTAATGTTATAATGTTAGTTGTCCATACTCAACCTCTGAAAGGTTTCTAAACATAAGATACAGGGGTTTTGCCATAATCCAAGAACGTGATTTCGTGAATGTGATTTCCTCTCTGAACAGCTCCTCCCAAGATCTTCATGAGATCTGGGCAAAACCTGACGCCAGGTTGTGCCGTCAATTAGTACAGACCTAGCCAGAGCCAATCACGGGCGCTGGACCTGCCCACACCGAAACTATTCTAGCAGGCACTAACAACGGCAGATCATACTATGCCTTAGTAACGTCGACACTTTTGGAAATACAAAAGAAGGACCGCAGATCATTTGAGGTGCAGTTTTGTCAGTATCTCTCCCAAGGCTGCTTGTCCGTTTACTTTTGGACACGAAGAAAAACACTTATTTCTCTTCCAAAAGAGGATGCCACCAGAAATCAGTAGGTAGCTTTTTTTGTTTGCTGGCAGCAAACAGCCACGGCCAAAGGGAACGTTAGCTGCTTGTGCTCAGCATTTCACCAAAGACAGCTTTATAAATAAAGGATAATTCAACACAGGATAAGCGTTTCAGCTGCTTCTCAGACCTGAAGCAGCTGCATCGATCAAGCGCTCGGAGCCACAAGCAGTAAGTAACGATATAACAGCAAATAATGTAAGTGAAGCTAACGTGTTATGGGTGGCTAGCAGGACCGCTAGCGATAGTTAGCTCTAACAACTGGCCTCAAACGTAGGCTTTGTAAAACATCTAAAGATAAGCCTGTATTGGTCGCGACTGTCCGTGACTCAAAGACACAGAAGCTGTAAATTGCTTTTACTGCATAAGCCAACCTGACGTGATAGCCAGTTGATTGTGGCTGTAGCACTGCGGCTAACGTAGCCAAGTTACTGTTGCTAATGTTTGTGTCCTAAATATGCAAGAGTAATATCAGGGGAAATTCTACAGAAGGTGTGTGAACATAAACCTCTTTTGAAGCTAACTTTTAATACTTGTTTGTAATTTGGATGCTGGGTACAACTGTCCACGGTAACGGATCTTGCTGTCTGTAAAACCTGTATTGCAAGGGTTTGCCTCTGTGGTTATGACCGCTCGGTTACCAGCTACTGCATGTTAGTTTGCGTGCTGCCATGCTAATTAAAAATGCTCCCGGTTAAGTTATATGCAGTAATTCTGATCGGAATGCTTGTTACTTTGGTAAGCATCAATGTGGCAGTTTCATCATAACGTTGCCCGATTGTAGCCACTACAGTTGAAGCGGCTGCTTGTGATCGCTTCACTTATCCATGACCGGGATCAGCCGGATCCCTATCACAAATATCTGGGTTAGCTCTCGGATTCTACCGTGAAAGCAATCACGAAACGCAGAAGCTCTAATGTGTCTGGTATAACAAAGGATTTCTCTGCACTACCATGACATAATTTCATCCCCCTTTAGAAATTGTTGTGGGTAATAAAAAGCCAAAAAAGGCGGAGATTAAATAGGTAATTGTTTCCTGTAGAAGTGATCAATTTGCTGGCTCCACATAAGCAACTTGTCCACGCTAACAGAACTTACGGTCTGCAAAACCTGTATTATGTTCATAACATAAGCGAGCTCTCTCTAGCTGTCGCGTACTATCCATAAAGCTGCTTTCACATCGTACGCGAAACGAATTTTTTGCGGGACAGATTACATTCAAAGTCAATGCAAGGACTCGAATACACGAGTTATGGGCATGTCAAGCTGCTTTCATGGGGACGCGAAACGAATTTTTTTCAAGGACAGATTACATTCAAAGTCAATGCAAAGACTTGAATACACGCGTTATGGGCGCGTTAAGCAGCTTTCACACCGGACACGAAACTAACAGATTACACTCAGAGTCAATGCAAAGACTCGAATACACGAGTTATGGAAATGTCAAGCAGCTTTCACACCGGACGCGAAACTATCGCGCGACATATTTGCTACATTCAAAGTCAATGCAAAGACGCGAATACACGCTTAATGGGTGCATTAAGCAGCTTTCACACCGGACGCGAAACGAATTTTTCGCGCGAGAGATTACATTCAAAGTAAATGCAAAGACAATGCGTTGACTTTGAATGTAATCTGTCGCGCGAAAAATTCATTTCGCGTCCGGTGTGAAAGCGGCTTATCGCGCCCATGTTCTCCGAGCAAATGCTGGTCATTCTGACGCAATAAGTAAACCATTACCATGGGCAATTTCCAAAAAGGCCGTTTAGCCTGGAGCTTTCGCCCCTTCGTCATACACCAGCGCAGAAGCTGTTCGTTACTCCACGCTTACGACACACCACAGCTATGCACACGAACCAGCAGGTCCTTATACACACCGAAGCAGTCCATAAGCTGTTGGTCCACTTTTAGCTGCTCCTCACTGTCCGTGTTTCCCTCTAAACTCAGACCCACCGGATTTCTACGGTCTCCGGTCTACACTTGGGTTTGTCGACCCGTTCTACAAATGTGTCTATATGGGGTGGATTCTAGCTTTCCCTCAATCCTAGCTAGAGTAGAAACACCAGTGTACTCACCATAGTAGCCATAGGTAGACAGCAAATTCGAGCTTGACGTGCCAGACATTCGCACTGCGTCCTCCACTTTCGCCGTTGCGTTTATTAGAACAAGTTAATTTCATTAGATCTATACACATGTACTGCATTTGATTGCAGAATATGCCCGTTGATTCCTTCGGGAGACACTCTGTTGAGCCGGACCCGGAAAACTGCGTTCTGCTGCCTCGTCCCGCCTAGATCCGCCCTCCGCAGAGCTGGCCAGTCAGAAGAGAGTGGGCACACGGGGAGTGGGGGCCATAGCGGAAGAGCCACCCCAATGAGGCATTTCAGGCAGAGACTACTATGGACTACAAATGGGGTTTTTTGAGGATGGCAGTATGAGCAAAATAAGTACCCTTTTTTTACTTTGCGCGATCAGGAGTACTCTAGGGGAGTCAAAGACCAAAATATAAACTTGGAAAAATAGCATAATAGGTCACCTTTAACTCCTTCAACCCCACAGCCCTCTACAGAGGGCTGACCCACATATTCCCTTCAACCCCAAATTCCTGTAGGGAAAATTCAAACAATCTGACTAATTGATTGGAACATATCAGGTTACATTTAATGGGATTCCAGAGATAACAGTAAGATACAATGTCCAGATAATGACCAGCCCTCTACAGAGGGCTGTGGGGTTGAAGGGTATAGTGATGCTAGAATATCTGGGGTTGAAAGAGTTAAGGAACTTCACTTCCTGTTGTTTTCTATTTGTAATCCATTGTCACTGCAGTTTATGCACAGTGTTTGTTTTACTAATAGTGTTTATATTAAGGAACCTCGATTCCTGTTTGTTTTGTATTACTTCGTGAATGCCTTCTGCTGCGCCTGAGTCCAGTCCTCAACTTCCGGTCCTCCGTGCACCTGAACTGTGTACGAAGCACAGCCCTGACACCCTGCCTGGTCACACTTTAGATGAAGTGTTGCTCATAAAGGCTTTATACAGCATGTATAATGCCTTCATAAATGAGACATAATGGGCTCTATCTTTCACACTGCCTTACCCGTTCCCACAACCCGCAACCCGTGAATTACGCATTTCGCAGCTTCCACTATCCCTAAACGATATCTTGCAGCCACACTACCCGCTATGCATTATGCGAATCCTTTATTTGCGCCTGGAGGTGTGCCCGTGGGGCGTGTTTATGCGCTTTCCTACAATTGCTATCTTGACCACACACGTTAGGGGAAAGCGATAGCGGGTCCTAGAACCACCCGCTACCGCATTTGGGCTTTCACAAGAGCGCTATGCACTAGCACTCAGCAACGGAAATTTTTTTCCAGCGAGAGCGGCATTTCAGAACTCTCTTGCGAATGAAGGTAATTTCAGCGACAAGTATGTACACCTGTTTTTGCAGCACAGTCACGCAACTTGCTGTAAAAAATAGACAGCTGTCCGATTGGAAAATGTAAACGGATCTAAACCACGTACTTGTCACCAGAATTACCTTCATTAAGCTGAAGAGTTCAGAAATGCCGCTCGCTGGGGAAAAAAAAAAGTTACGTCGCTGAGTGCCAGTGCATATACCTAATTTTATTTTTCTAAAATGGGATTTTGTTCTATGCTTCATTTCAGACGGAGAGGAGTTGGAAGTGCATGGCGAAACACATTTTTTTCTTTTTTTTTTTTGTTTCCATCACAAAAGGGTAAGCTTGATTTTTTTTTTTTTTTTTACTACATACCAAACATTAAACAATATGTCAATGTCAAATAATAATAATAATAATAATAATAATAATACAATTCATGATTAACTTAACAAAAACAGATCCTCCTCTGACTGGATTTGACCTCATGCACGGGCAATTTAACTTCGTCAACGGAGAAACGTGGCGACTTCCTCTCTCCATCACGGATTTCGGTTTGAGGATTTGGGATAGCGCAGCCTGCTCCGAAAGGCAGTGGCAACTGGCACACTGATTGGTTTAACTGGCGTAACGCCCAAACCACGCCTATGCATAATGTAACGGGTAGCGCTGGTGTTTTAGGGATATAGGCAGGTGTGCAAGATAGCAACTTTCGCGGGGGAACGCCTCTTACACAATGCGAAATCCCCAAATAACGGGTTTAGGGACTCTGGCGTAAGATAGGGCCCAGTGTCTTCATAAATCATACATTAGCAAATGTCATGCTTTGTGAAGGGTGAAATAGCACATCCGTGCTCAGCATGTGATGCCAGATGTGACAATTATAATGTCACTTAGCTGAAAATTTCACCCTTTATAGCATTTAGCCACTAGCCAAGCGACATTTTCAGTTATATCACATCTGGCATCACATGCTGATTAAGAATGTGTTATTTCACCCTGTACAAAGCATGAAAAAACTAGCTATGAAATAACATGTTTCAGGCTAAACTGTCAGTTTGCTCTTTAGGTAAAAGAAGCTGCTAATCAATGCATACCTCCCAAGTTTGAAGGAACCAAATGCTGGACCATCACCACAGCGTTCCATTTTGTTGAGCGGGGGAGAGAAGTGATTCCCTTTCATTTGTTGAACAGGGGGTGGAATTTGCTTTTATTTTCGTTCATTCAGTACACATTATTTGCGGGGGTTAAGGAATAAAACCAGGGCCAGACTGGGAGACTTTTTCAAGTCAGGAGTCAGTCATGTAACCAGGCCAGCCTGCCCGCACACGTATGTTCACGCACACAGACACATGCAGGCATGCATGCATACAGACGCACACACGCACACACACACACACACACACACACACACACTCAGTAGTACATGTTGGCTGAGGCAAAACAAATAGCACTTCAATATAGGCACTAGTCACTACAACACTCACTCCAATGTCACATGGACACTCCGTATGAATCTGATAGTCACAGCATTATTCCATTTCACATATGGGTATTCACCATATAAGTCATCACATGCAGTCCTTTTGTCTCCCCTACTGAAACCTCTCACCAAAATGTGCCCTTCAGTACTACAGACACAACATGAGTACTGACATAATGCTATGGTATTAAGGATCTGATTACCATAGCAGGGAATACTAATGAACCCCAACCTAAATCCAAGGTTGAAATATACAATAGCTTTCATGTTTGGGCTGGCATACACAACAGTACTGCAACAGACAGCAAAATTCAACAACACTAACACTGTAGTGCCCAGAAGGCTATTACTACAACTACATGAGAGCCATTTATGTCAACTGCCAGTACCTGGTTTTCATATGTCTGCAACTTGTTACAGGTTTGTGATTAATAATAAAGAATAAATACCATTCTTGTCATGCAATCCCAAGGAACAAGCAAATGACTCATGTACCACCAATCACATGCCCTACTGTAGCCATTGTTCTGTACCTTCCACCAATGGTTGTGCACTGGCCTCTTTTTCTGAAGCACCAACAGGACTGCTATCAACACCACCACCACCTTTGAATCGCAAACATTCGAGATGAATCTATACCGAGTTGCATGTTTCCATTACCTCAAATATCTTACACCAATTTTCAGTAATGTGTCAGCTGTTGAATATATTAGCGCTAGTATTGGTGCTTGCCAATTAATATCGACTGCGTTCATATGTGTGCATTCATATAACAGTGTAAATTCAATCCGAATACCGCATAGCTAGCAAGCTAATCATTTATTTACTTTTAAATACACATTCTTATTCCTTCTGCTGCTTTTCCACAGAATGCGAAACTAATTTTTCGCGCGATAGATCGCATTCAAAGTTAAGGCAAAGATGCGCGTGTATTCGCATCTTTGCACTGACTTTGAATGTAATCTGCCCCACGAAAAATTCGTTTCACGTTCGGTGGAAAAGCAGCTTAGACTAATTGTAGACTTCGTCACTGCAGTGGACAGTGCTGGGGTCATCTGGGGAATGCCTATAGAGTGGTAGCTGAACTAGCTTCTCTATCATGAGCCCTGACTCAAACTCAATGATGACAGTATTCTTTAAATCAGGGTCAGTGCTACTTACGTGAATGACTCCTGAAAAAGGCCCATATTCCTCCAAGAAGCGAAAGATTTCCCCATCTGCATCACTATCACTCATACCACTGACTAAGACTGAATTAGGCACTTTAACATTCTTTTGTCTAACCACATCCATTTCAAATACAGTTTCAATGTAAAATGTTAAGTTCAATAGAAAATATGTAAATGCAAAGAAAATATATCTATTTACACTATAAATAATAATTACAAAATTGTCAACACTTCCCCCCTCCTGGCTGGCTCACCAAGTTTTGTGTAGCACCCCTCTGCTCTACCTGACAAAATTAACCTTTAAGTAGAAGGAGGTGTTTCTACGATTATGGTGAAGGTTTAGGCCAGTTCTAGGTTCGGCATTAAGGGGGGTAGTTAAGTTGACAAAGACACTGTTTAAGTGTAGAAAAAGACAATAGACATTTATTAATAATTATAGTCTGGAAATATTTCCTTTCTCGGGATACAGAGAATATTCAATCAATATTTATAAATATCAAGAATAATAAATACTAATAAATAAATACATACATCAATAAATAAAATAATAATAAAATACCCCAAAGTATCAAATAAAAGCAAAGTTTCAAATAAAATGTTTCACAGAAAAGAAATAATACGTTATCCGGGTATGTAAGGTGTAATATCAGTGTATGTGTGAAGGCTTATCTGTGTCCAGGGAACAGAACAAGGGTTGGTCCAAGGGGATTGAATTCAAGGGGGTTGGGAATCCAGTTCAGTATGGGCAGAACAGTTCGATCGGGATCCAAGGGGACTGACTCGCCATCCAATGGAATCTAAAATCCAGAGTACATAAAAAACCAATCAGAGTTCAAATTATACACTAACACAAGGGTCTTCTAGCTTCAGAAAAGGGGTGAAAAAAGATGTAGAACAGAAAAAGAAGATGATTCGATAAAAAGGGCTTTGAAGAGAAAAGTGATTTTAAGTTTTACGAGTATTTGTACTGGACAGAGATGAATAACGTTCATTCAAGTGATTTCAAGTCGTTCAAGTGAAGTCTAAAAAAAACAACCCCGTCACCTAGGAGATGACTATACATCAAAATAGAAGTCTTTGAGAGTACATTCACTTTCAACCAGAACAAGAAGATGATAAAAAGAAAATAAATATAATCATGTAAACTCAGCTTCTTGTTATATCTATTTAAGACATTTATTCTATTTATTCATATTTATATATTTATCTATTTACTGGGCACTGACCATTACTAAATTTATGGTCCTAGTAACCAAACTTTAAGGTGGGTTACACCACAATTTCGTAACTTTTCAGCAACTTGTCAGATAAGATCAAAAATGTTCGCTTGGTTGCTGTTATTTTGTATTTGAATGACAGCACCGAACAAACACACATTAGATGACTCACTTGCAGAAGCATCGCAACTAGAACTCCTCTCCTCCACAGTCAGACCAATACACACGCGCAAGTCGCCACACCCCCTCCTCAACATGCTGCCTGAGTACTCGGACTGTTGGGGTGGGGTGTTAATCAAAACAAACCAATCACGTCTTGAGCTCTTAACAGGCTGCTGGCCTCTGATTGGCCTGGCCTGCGGGTCACTTGGGAGCTATGCAATGGTGAAAGAGGTTGTATGTGTGCGATGGTGTTGAAAGTGACAAATAAGAGCTGTAAGAGCTAACTCATTACATGCAGCCCAGCCATCCTGACATTATCAGTAAGCCTCGGTGCGTATATGCACTACCCAGAAGCTGATTGGTTGGTATGCAGATGAGGAACGTCGTTTTAGTTCACGCCCCTAATGAAAGACGTCCTAGCTGAAGACCCATGGTGTAAGACAGCTGTCGAAAAGATGAGTGCATAATTTTAACTATTCGCGTTCGTAATGTTAAACCCTTGTATGTCAATAGAATTGTAGTACGCAAAATTCTCCTGTCATATATGTGAGTCTGTGAAAATGAAATAGTTTTTATGTGAGTATGAATCTAAAAGCTGTGAGTGCTAAGTCTTGTGAATACAACTCTAATTTCTACGACTACGAAGTCCTCACTGTGAACACGAATCCAAGTTTGTGGGTACGAGTAGAGAAGTGTTGAAATGACGTCACTGAGGTCACATGCAGGTCACAGGAGAAAGTATTCGAACCGTGATTCCTCCGAACGCACATGCCCTGAAGGCAAAGATGGCTGACAAAAGCGGACCGGGCGGAGCTGCCGGCTCAGGTGAAGCATCACAGGTAAAGTCAATAACGTGTATATCCAGTATTTTTATGATGTGTATATTTGTGTAGTCTTATCTGTCATAAACAAGAGATTACAGGTTATGGGGCGCGTTTGTGTCGTGGTGCCACAGAGACGAGTACTAGGACACCGGGTCGGAGGCTGTGATCTTGCAAAGTTGGTTTTCTGCCAAGAGACGCTTTGTGGAAGGCAGAGAGACTCCATTCTCCCTGTAACAAGTTATAAGTCATTTCTTTTACCGTCACAAATATGCCAAAACTGTTTAATTATGGTAAAAATGAACTATAAGGCAAATATCTTTCATAGTTCCTCTTTAACCTCTTTTCCTCTGTGCTCCTCTGATCAGAGCAGCGTCCCTACCGTCGGTGTGAATACTTAACAACGGACTGTTATATAGAAATAACAGATCGTAGAATGCAGCGATTGACAGCGTTCAGTAGAGCTGTGTAAAAAATTAAAAGTTATTGAAATTAAAAGTTATTTGCAAATAAGTATTTTGAATGTCTGTCCAGCCTAACATTACATTATATGGAATTGATAGAGTAAGGTATACTCAGTCAAAAAAGAAACTTCACGCTCAAAATTTCTAAATATTTTCTTGAAACTTAATACAAGAGATATTATTATTATTATTAGGGGTAAATGCGTTGTCAAAGACATCATGACACACAGCAACTCCGGCGTGCACAAGCATGCAGCACGTCGCGAGCATACATCAAGGTAAAAGCACGTTTCCTCGTGTTCCTAGTCATGTGACCTTATGAGACGTGCAATTGAGCCCACGTTAGCATGGTAGAGTGACATCTCGAAAAACAAGTTCTTACAGTCAATTATCCGTTGATTTGCAATGCCACGACTGTCAAACATTCAACGTGAACGCCATTGGCATGCTGAATACGAAACGCCGGTCACTGACGTTGCCAGGGTTATGGGATGCAGTCAACGGACTATCCATGATCTTCGCCACGTCTCCAACAAACTGGCACCACAGCAGACCGACCTCATTCGGTAGACCACGTGTGGACGACACAAGCAGAAGACCGACAAATCGTCTTCGCCATTTGCGTAATCGATTTTTTCACTGCAACGTCCACTAGGAATGAATTGTTTAGAGGTCGTGTGACTGCCCAAACCATACGTAATCGCCTGTGCACTGCTCGTCTCCATGCACGCCGGCCATATCGTGGACCAATTTTAACCCAGTTACACTGACGCCAACGGCTTCTCTGGGCACAACGACATCTGAGATGGACTCAGCGTGATTGGAATATGGTCGTTTTTAGTGACGAATCCAGATTCACTTTGCACTTCGCTGATGGGAGAGTTAGAGTTTGGAGGAGACGCGGTGAACGCAACGCCCAGTGTTGTGTGAAGGAAGTGGACCGTTTTGGGGCGGTAGTGTTATGGTTTGGGGTGCCTTTAATGGTCCTGCCCGTTCCCGACTGATGGTCGCTCAAGGAAACCTAACTGCTGCAGGATACAGAGCTTTTGCCATTCATGGCAGCTCATGGCCCAGGTCTGACATTCCAACACGATAATGCCAGACCTCATACGGCCAATTTAACGCGAATTTTCTTAGGTATGCTGGCATCAATGTCATGGAGGGCCCTCAAGGTCTCCCGACCTTAATCCCATAGAACATGTATGGGATGTGTTGGGCAGAAGACTCCGTCAAGTAAGGAACCCTCCGCAGAATTTGCAGGAACTTGGTGCCATGTTGGTTCAATTATGGCGACGCATCCCCTGCTGTGTTCAGACGCATCATTCCATCCATGAGGAGACGTTATGTCACAGTTGTGAACGCTCATGGAGGGCATACGCGCTATTGACATGCTTTCATCAAGTTGTAACTTACCATTTTCACTCTCTTACATTTCCGTAGCATTTCCGGTGGAACTGGTTACATTATGAACATGATTTTTATGGTACAATCCGTCCTTAATGGGTACAGAATGGAATTAAATCATTATTTAAAACCACTTTTCTTGTATGTTCAACTTATCAACCTCCAAATGAGTGTGAAGTTTCTTTTTTGACTGAGTATATATTGTTAAACGGATTCATTCATTAATTCAGCAAGTGCGTTGTGAGAAGAAATAAAATTCAAGTCTGTACAGCAACTATCTGTAAGTGTTTTCTTTGAGACAGTCATCACAGTGATTTATTTTAAGTCTGTCAAATTTTTTTTAATGACCCGCCCCGCCCCTCCCCGGGTCAGTCCGCGCATCACTAGTGAGTAGGCTGTGAGTAATTATTATTTGCCTGCAGTCAGTCGCTTCTTTCCTTTGCAGACCACACTTGTGAGATCAGGCGCACAAGTGTGGTCTGCACGGGTCCAGACTGGCTTGCTGTTTGGTGTGGATGCAGTCCCAAGCTCAGACTTTGAGAAGAAGTTAGTTTGCAAGCATTCTGTGCAATTGTAAAAAAAAAAACAAAACAAAACAAAAAACAAAAAAAAAAAACCCATGTCTGTAACATTTGCTATTCATTTTTTCTTTTTTCTCACTCAGGTCCAATTAAGAGACATTAACACAGCCCAAAATCTGGTGTTGATGTTAAGTAATAGTGTACCAGCAAATGTCAGGCCTGTCAGATAGGGAAATGCAGGAGAAGCTGCTGTCGGACAGGGAGAGCAGTCAGTTCCAACAGAGAGGCCTCAGCAGGCAGTGAGATCTCAGCACAATGCCCCCGCACTGTCAGTGAGACAAGAAATGGCGCGGTAGGATAAATTGGTTATTTGTCTGCAGTAATTGCACTCCCAGTCCAGGCACATTTGGACAAACTAGGTCTCTTTAAGCAGAAGGCAGGGAAATAGCTGCAAATGTTTTAAATTCTATTATTTACCATAGAATATTTTCTGTAGCTTCAGACCATCACCATGTAAACTATTGTATAAAACAAATTAAACAAATTTAACCTAACATAATCATTGAGAATGTAGACGTCTTCTGAGTTAGGTTGTTTTTTGTTAATGGAATATAAAAGATGAGAATAATAGTATGCCATCTTTTTAGGTCTTTTCCACGATTTTTTCAGAAGGAAGCAAGAGGCAAAAGGCGTTTTGCAACATAGAGGACAAAAGAATCTGCGAGGAGTTTTTTGGTGAACTTTTTTCTCCTTTGAAAAACAGTATGAAAAAACACCAAAAGGAGAAGAAGAACTGCCACTCATGCTCGCTGGCCTTGGAAAACGTTCAATAACCATATCTGAAAACATGACACATTCAGAGGTATGCTACCATTCATTTACTGAAACACACCCATCTTAGAATTCATCTTCATGCATGATTTAGTTAATATTTGCATGATGAAATACACAGTAGTTCATGAATATACAGTAAGTTATTGCAATAAAGCTTTAACCATGCTTTTGTCTTTTAAGTTTTCAGATTTGCTTGTGAGTGCATATCCAAGACTGGCAAATATCTGTGGTGGCTGGATGCTGCACAAGTCTACAGGTTTGTAGGCGTATACACTGGATTAATGTTGTTTCAAAATAGTCTCTATACGAGTAATTACCGTATATTCAGGTTTATTTAGTATCTAGAATTTTTCAATTTTAGGTAGGAGCGGGCGGCGGAGATTGGTCGTTATCCCTCCCGATCTACATGGATACACTGGCCAGCAGCAAAAAGCAGTGAACGGGAATGGAAAATACACATTGTACATTTCTCCTTTACAAGAAGAACTTGATACAATTCCATTACCACCCGAAGCAAAGGAGTTTGAGAACATGCCCAAAGCCCAGTGTACATCCTGCCAGAAAATGGTTCCATGTCAGATTCTTCCAGTACACATCAAGGAATGCAAGACAGAACTTGTAGATTTGTGCTATTCTGCTGAAGAAGTATGTCAAAGCTTAGTCTTTTAGGCTTTATTTCACAGCTGTTTATATTGAAAAATGAGATGTTATTCTGAATTGTGCTCGAAACAATTGCATATTATTATTGTGTTTCTCCCCCTTGAAAACTGCAACGAAGAACATGAAGATGAATTCCCAGATTCCATTTGCAACCAGACAGACAAGGTGAATTGGTTTGTTCCTTCCTGGTAAATTAAGATATTAATCTCTGAAATAATGTAAGGCTTTATTCACTTGCCTTGTGGACTCTATTTTTAGACAGCAGAGTGTCCTATGTGCAAAAATGCACTTCAAGTTGACATCATTGAGATCCATGCAGCCACATGCGGATTACGGTAATATTAATGATTTCAGTATAACTTTTTAAATGTATACAAAAATCTTCTATGTATGCAAGTGTTTATTTCAAGATAATTTAGGACAAGCTGTTTTCTTTATGTGTGCAGACCTTCAGATGATGACTCCCATGAGTCAAGTGGATCAGTACCAGTCAGTCAGATCAGTACCTTTCGAAGGTAATATTGTACATTAAGTAATTATGGTGGCAAATCATGTTATCTGGATAATATACACTTAGAGATACTGCAGTATCAATCATCTTTCTCCTGTTGAAAAGCTTTGTCGTGTATTGGATTGTGATCAGAGAAATGTGGTAATCCAAAAACATGGTATGTTCGTGACATATTTTGCTCTTGTCTTGACTTGCTTTGAGGCCTCCCCTCACCCCTTAGAATTTCACCAGTATAGGAGGTATGGCAATTTCTGTACCATGCCACATCCTAACAACCACCCCGAGTAATTGTCGCAAACAGTTATAAAATTATACAGGCAGTATAACCATGTCTAATTTTAGTTTTTATTCAAATGCTCAATGTTGAACAAGAAATAAATAAATAAATAAAGCATTCAGAAAAGACATTTTAGTGTCTATTTTAATGTTCAGTTTTTGTCTTTTGTTTTTAATTCCAGTTCTGAGGAAATCTTGAATTGGATCACTTGTCAAGTAAATGAAACAAACACATTTTCCATCTGTGTGTCGTAAACTGACCTCCTCAGCAGAGGCATGCAACAGTGGCAACGGCAGAAGATGACCTTGCCCAAATGTAGACTTACGGTCACATTCTTTGGCAAGGCAGGTGTGGATACTGGTGCCCTTAGAGAATTTCTAACAGGTACAAACGTTTGTCAATACTTAATTTCACAATAAGAGAAAAATTGTGCACATCGGATTCTTATAAGGCCAGGTGCAGGATAATCGAGGACAAAAAGAATTTTTATTGGACGGATGTGCGGTTAATTCCTCTCTTTCCTGTTTGTCCAGATTTGTCAAATCAGACACACTGTCAACAGGGGGCCTCTGATGGTGCAGTGGGCTCAAATGCTAATTAAAGGAGAGAAAAATAAAGAGATCTTTTGAATTTCCTGTATTTGCTGTTGTGCAGAAATGCTGGCAGAGATCGAAAACAGACTCTTCCAACAAGGAAGATTAGATCAGAAAGGAAAGAATCCTGTTTATTGTCTTAACAGTTTGGACTCTAACTACTTCAGGTGTGTAGTGAAATTCCTCGTGTGATTTATTTCAGCATAACAATTGCAATACTACTTAACCCTGTTTTATATCATTGTAAATTTATTCAGGCAGTTTATATGCTGTGTTGTTTTGTTTTGGTTAGGAGTGCAGAGAAGTCATGGCAGCTAGTCTCGCACAAGGTGGACCTTGTCTTAACTTAATGCGTGAGTGGTGCTTCAGATATCTCTGCTCCGGTGACTCTGACAGCTTGCAAGTGTCTGCCAGTGATGTAACAGATTTGGAACTGTCACAGCTTATTGAGAGGGTAAATACATTTTTATCAAAGTCAGTAATTGCATTGACCTCATTATGATATGGTTTGCACAATTACTTTTTTGGTAGAGAACAATGATACAATGCAACTGAATTTCACTTGACACCTACTCTGTTTTCAGATAAACAGCGCCAGTAATGACAAATCAATGACCTGGTTGACGACATTGTGATCTGTGGATACACTGGAATCGTGTCTATGGAAAAAAGAGACAGCATGATAAGGTATGTTGGTGACATTTTTGGTTTTCATTAAGGCAAGGGTGTATTGTACAAGAATTTGTGACTAGAATTTAGGCTACTTGTTAGGTCATGTCAAAAAACAAGGATTGCAAATAACATGGCATTGTTTTCATGCAAAGCTGTGTTGTTAAACTTCTTTACATATCACCAAATAATAATAATAAAAAAAAATAGTTTTGTCTTTTTTTCCCTCTACATGTAGCAGGTTTGCCACTAAAGTAGATTCTCCTGATGAAACATTTTGTCCATTAGAACTGTTGTACTTCACTCCACCATGAGAGTCATCCCGATGCTCGACCAGCTCAGAAAAGGCCTGCAGCTGTATGACCTACCAAAGATCACGAAGACCCATCAAGACCTCTGCCTACCACTGTTTGTTCCAGGGGAGGATAATAAGGTATATTCTTACGTTTTAGACTGCTTTTGATTGAGCAAGAATTGCAATGTTGAATGCAGACTGAAATGCACTTCCTTCTTATTAAAGGCGGATGCAGCTTTCCTCCTGGAGAGGAGCTGCCCTGTCTTCAGTGAGATTGGTTCTGCCAAGCACCGAAAGGAAGTAAACATCATGAACTTTCTCCAGGACTTCCTTCAGAAAATTGAGGATTCTGGTATGTTTTTGCCAAGATAGGGTAATAAAGAGGTTAATTTTTTCTCCGATCCAACAGTACATTTTATACAGTGCAGTGCAAATGGTTAATTGATTCAAACTATACAACCCATGAAATCTAGAAGTTTTTGGAAACTTGATGTCACTATTTAAAATGAATGTAATTGATGAAATGTAATATTGTGATCTCTAGGATAACAGTTTCATGAAACTAGACATGGAGGGCTTACAGATGGATGACTTGCATAGTTATATTGACAATAACTAGAGGTGTCTGAACAATTGCCACAACATAATGTCTGTCATCCAGTCACAACAAATGCAGCTTTTGTTAAAATCTCCATGTAGTTTCTGCTTTGTCAAATGTTCTTATACTCAAAAGGTCAATATGATTTGTGTGTATTGTGTTAATGTAGGGGATTTTATCAACTTGAAAACTAAAATGTATTATTTTCAAGTCAGACTAACATTGTGTTAATCTCATTAAGAATAAGAGGGCCTGTTTCAACTGATAATGTAATAAATTACCGATAATGTAATAACAATGTCTAACCGATAATGTAATACCATTTTGACCGATAGTGTAATAAAGTACGCTGACCGATAATGTAGGGGAGCGCCGGTGCGAAAGTAACTCTGGACGAAAGTAACACAGCGATTTACTCACAGCCATCCGCACTTCGATGCGTCATACTAGGTCAGCATGTGCAGCTCATACCCTCTCCAGAACCGCAAACATTCTTGAGGCGTCCAGTCTTCCTCGCGGCACAAGACCGAGAAGACTGTTTTCCACAGCGGTGAGTAAATTCAGACGATGCTAAACTTTTTCGATTTAAAGATTGTCTTTATTGCTCCATGTGTCATATTTATGATGAAATGATCGGTGATTTAGTTCCGCAACATATGGTGCAGTTTGAAATGTCAGAATTTTTCCACTTCGGAAGTAATCCTCGTTCAAATGTCAGGAGTCACCGTCGGGACTGAAGTAGCAACAGTTACGTTCGTCCCTCTCTGCTAATCGGCCGCATTTTGTGTTTAAAGCTCCATAAAAATGTGTGTTATGTTTTACCGACAGAAAATGCCCAGAGTTAGGGTCAGAACTACCCAGAGAGGAACGGTTGACCCGGAGGTTTACGCAAAGGGCCTTTTTTGATGTCCGAAGAGGCGATAGTATAAGGAGGGCAGCAGCGGTGCATGGCGTTTGTCATGTCACCCTGTTCAGGTACTGCAAGAGGAGGGCAGAGGCAAGAGGGCAGCAGACCAGGGCCCCGGGGTACAGGGCTCACAACAAAGTCTTCACAGAAGAACAGGAGAGGAGACTGCAGGCATATATAAAGAGAGCAGCCGATATATATTTTGGCCTGAGTCCTAAAGAGGTGCGAGTAACACCGCAGACAGAGCTACACCACTACCGCCATATAGCAAGCACCTCCGCTCCGGATCTGCCACGGCTAAGAGCCGGATCAGCTGGAGCCGGGGCAGATCCGGGGCAGATCCGGAGCGGAGGTGCTTGCTATCTGGAATTAACCTCTTTTTTATGCTTTTTTAGGTGCGAAAGTTTGCATATGAGCTGGCCGAAAATATTGGCCTCAAAACTCAATGTTCATGGAAGAAAAACCAGATGGCAGGGAAGGATTGGCTCACCTCCTTCCTTGAGCGCAACAGAACCCTGTCCATCCGTCGACCTCAAGCCACCAGCATGTCCCGTTCCACCAGCTTCAACAAGACCAACATGACCGCGTTTTTTAACAACCTAAAGACTGTCCTCACCGCTATAATTTTGAGGCAAATGACATCTGGAACATGGTTGAAACAGGTAAAAATTTATATTTGGATGATAAATTTAAAAGCACCAGTGATTTGCACCAGCAATAATTCATTTCACTGATTATTTCAGGTACCACAACGGTTCAAGTGCCAGACAAAGTCATTGCCACCAAGGGCCAGCGCCAGGTCGGTGCTGTGACCTCCGGGAAAGAGGACATTGGTGACCGTTGCCTTTGCTGCCAACGCACAAGGCAACTTTGTTCCCCTTACTTTATCTTCCCAAGGAAGAAGTTCCAGGACCACTTCATCCGGGATGGCCCCCCTGGCTCCACTGGTTCTGCCAATGGATCGGGGTGAATGCAGGAGACAGATTTTTTGGCCTTTTTACAGCATTTTGCAAGACACACCCGCGTGACCCTGGAGTCAAAGTTGCTGCTACTCTTAGACAATCATGCATCACACCTCTCCGTGGTAGCTATTGACTTTTGCAAGTCACAGGGCATTGTACTCCTGTCATTTCCACCCCACTGCTCCCACCGTCTTCAGCCGCTAGACCGAAGCGTTTTTGGCCCTCTGAAGCACTACATCAACAGTGCAGCAGACAATTGGATGCGAATGAACCCTGGAAGAACTTTGACCATCTACAACATCCCGAGTCTTGAGGCTAAAGCTCTGCCTCAAGCTGCGACACCAAGCAGCATTTCGTCTGGGTTCGAGTGTACCGGTATCTGGCCCTTGAATCCAGATATTTTCAGTGAGGAAGACTTTGCTCCAGCTTACGTGACCGACCGTCCTGCACCAGCACCAGCTCCATCCCCAGTGCCAGGGCCAGCTCCATCACCAGTGCCAGCTCCATCACCAGCGCATACCATCTATCCAGGTATGCTAGTGGTTCCAGGAACATCTAGTGGCACGCCAGTACAGAGGTTCAGCCCAGAAAAGCTTCGCCCATATCCAAAGGCTGGCTCGAGGAAAGAAAGTAAAAGGAGAGGCTGAAAGAGGTGGGCATAGTCTAATTTTTAACTCGTCTTGGTTCTCTTGCTTGTATAAAAACAAGCTGATTCTGACTATTATCTCATTGAATGTTGCAGGTCAACAGCAATACTGACCGACACCCCGGTGAAAGCTGCTTTGGAGGAGGAGAGTCGGCAGAGGGGCCAGAGAAAACAGTCCTCTTCAAAACTCCCAAAGAAAAAGAGGCTTAGTGGACACACTGCAACCACAGTTTCTCGGGGCAAGGATGAGGAATGTCTTGTTTGTGGGGAGACATTTGCCTCATCTTTGCCTGGAGAAGTGTGGGTGCGGTGCATCTTTTGTCTGCTGTGGTCGCATGAGGCATGCACTGAGGGTGCCACTCATTATATCTGTCACAACAGTGATGAGTAATTTCATCCCAGATAGCAAGCTCCTCCGCTCCGGATCTGCCCCAGCTCTGAGCCGGATCAGCTGGAGTCGGCACAGAGCCGGGCAGATCCGGAGCGGAGGTGCTTGCTCACTGGGATAATTTTTATAAATAGACCTTGCACATTAAACATGTTCACGGTCACTTTTGGAACATTTGAAGCCAATTAAAATGTTTAAAACAAATGCCTGGCTGTTTTTGTTTCTGTTTTAACGAGAAATTTAAAAAGATTCCAGTAAATTTGATCACGTTACTTTTTGCCCTGCCCGTGCATTACTTTCATCCCGGCTGGATGGGTCGAAAAGAAGCAATCCGCAACTTCGTTCGACGTCAAACTATGCGAAGTCAATATATATGGTGATGATTTAGCACCTGATATTGACAGAGCACACACTAAAGTAGTTAATCGCTCCGAAATTTTGTTTCGGTCTGTAACGTTATCTTTTAAAATGACTTCCATGTGAAAAATGTAACTTTCGTACCAGCTCTCCCCCTAATAAACTTTTTGAGCGATAATGTAATAAAGTCAAAAGAGGGCAAACATCTACCCTGCCATGGCTTAAAGGGGGGGATGTCAGACAGGGTAACCAGGCGTCCCATATTATGCAGGATTGTCTCAGTATTTGGCTCATTTGTCCCGTGCCCCGTATCGACCCTTACCGTCCCGTATTTTTATTTTATTTATTTATTTATTTATTACAATTTTTAACAAACAAACTATATATATCTCGACAAAAAATCTAAGAAGATGCAATTTGTCATTTTCTGTTAAGGCCCAGCGCACGCTACTGCAGGGTTCTGCCGATGCTGGTCGGCAGTGCAATTTTCCCTCTCGTAAACGGTCGTTGCCATTTGAAATGGACGATGCCATATCCCTGAACGGTCGATGACATTTTGGACGGTCGATACCATGTCCGAGCACCGGATCTTTCGTTCCGAATGCTCGTGAAGTTCTCGTCATATTTCGGAATTCTCAGAATTAGCTAGCTTGCTAACTCTTTTAACTACTTCCACAGTCTGATTCAAACTAAGTGTGACAGTTGATGGGTCCTGTCACGTGAATGCCTCCTAATAAGTGCGGCGCCCTGGCTACCTTGCCAACGAGCCTGGCTCTTTGGCGATATGGTCAGCGCATTTGACTATTACCGGGAGTCTGGAGGTTCAAGTCCCGCCGGGCCCTCCTTGACCTGCTACATTCTGGCGAATCGGCAGGATCTGGGGATCCGAATGGATGGCAGCATGCGTAAGGCATGGAGCATGAGGACACGCTCCTGAAAGAGAGGGAGAGATGTGACAGTTGAAGGGTCCTGTCACTAGTAATGCCTCCTAACAAGTATGCGCCCTGGCTACCTTGCCAACGAGCCTGGCTCTTTGGCGATGTGGTCAGCGCGTTTGACTATTACCCGGGAGTCTGGAGGTTCAAGTCCCCGCCCGGGCCCTCCTTCAACCTGCTACATAAGCTTTTGGGAACTGTACCCCTGAACTGTTATTTAGTTTGCTTTAATGCTATTGCGTACGCGAATGCGCAAATAATATACAATCAATAGGCCTACAATCGTCTAACGAAAAGTGTGCCCCACTTTCATATGAGCGCAGGCACGAAAAACGGTACAATTTCATTTTTCGAGAAATGTGGATAAATAAATAGGTTTTTCAACATGATAATTTAGACGTGTGCTTTATTTGAAGAATGTATGGTCTTAACTACGTGTAAAGTAAATTTTGGCAGGATTCATTGGTTTTTGGCAATGCAGTAGCTCATACAAATTAAGGTTAAAAAACAGGCTATTTTTAAGGTAAATGTGTAAAAAAAAAAATTGCAGTGGTTTTTATACACCTAAAATAATAAGTGAACAGTTCCTTAATTGGCAATAATAAAATACACACCCTATTTTTTTACAGAAGTGTTCCGTTTTTCGTGACTTTGCTCAAATATGTTTCCATGGTTTGGTTGGTTTGGTTTTATTTCCGTATTATAGCCTACATAAACATTAAGAAAAAAGAGAAAAATATGCAAAGTATAATACAAAATAGCCTACAGATAATCAAAAAATACGGCTAGTAGCCCATATACAGCTGCAACAATTATTAATCCATCGAGTGACAGCGCTCGATCACAAGTAGGATTTAATTAGGCCTACTTGTATCTGGACCTCATTTTCATCGTCCAGCTGGATACATATTGGAAATTACTAGTGACGTTGGCTTCAGAATTTCCCTTGCTGAGATTAAACGCAGTCAAATATAAAGTACCGTAGTTAATTAACATAATTTTATTTTTCCAGAAAATGACAGGCTATATTATGCAATCACTGTATATCTCTTAAAGTAGTTCATTAAAAAAGCCCATTGACATTGACAACTTGTCTTTTGTCACCCTGTCTGTATTATGTTTATAATGCAATAGCCGATTTAATGAATAAGCCTACTGCCAACTTTCGTGAAATTTTCTGGACTTGAATATTAATTCCAATATGGGTTCAGCTTCTAAACCTGCAACTGCAATCGTAGACGGCTTGCATTAGCCTAGTTAAAAAAAAAAAAAAAAAAAAAAAGGTCCTGCATTGCCTTAGTTAGTAGCTTATGCTTCAGTTTAGTGCTGGGGTTATATCGGCTTTGAACTTGCATCTTGGGATTTCATTTTCATAGTTGAGATATGGGGTAACCATCCGTCTGCAGCGTGCGGCACTATATAAACACAGCAGATGCGTGGTTGATGGAAGGATTTGAAGGGCATGTAATTAATCCGATAACATTTATATGCACCCTTTATCTAGGCTATATACAGCATGTGCCGCACCTGTACTTTAGGCTATATTTTACAAAATTTAATCTCGGGAAAATTCTGTAGGCCTTTATCTACAACTTATAGGCATATCCACCCGCACGAAAATGAGGTCCAGATACAACTAATTAAATTCATGCAACAGAGCAGGTACTTCAATGGAAACGTATATGGAAGTGGGGAACACTTTTCGTTAGGCGATTGTATATCATTGATTGGATATTAATTGCGATTTCACGTACGCAAAAGCATTAAAGCACACTAATGTATATTTACAGTAACAGTTCAGGGGTACAGTTCCCAAGAGCTTAGTTTGAACCAGACTGTGGAAGTACTTAAAAGATTTTGCTGGCTAGCTAATTCTGAGAATTCCGATATGACGAAAACTTCACGAGCATTCCACGAGCATTCGGAATGCAAGATCGAGCGCTCGGATATGGCATCGACCGTCCAAAATGGCATCGACCGTTCAGCGATATGGCATCGACCGTTTCAAATGGCAACGACCGTTAAGGAGAGGGAAAATTGCAGCGCCGAACAGCATCGGCAGAACCCCGCAGTAGCGCGCGCTGGGCCCTAACAGAAGTTGACAATCGAATCTCCTTAGATTTTCGTTGAGATATTATATAACTATATATTTTGTTTGTTAAAAATTGTAAAAAAAAAAAAAAAAAAAAAAACGGGACAAAAGTGCATACCGGTAAGGGTTGATATGGGGCACGGTTGACTTATCGGTCAAAAGTTTATTACATTATCGGTCGGCGTACTTTATTACACTATCGGTCAAAATGGTATTACATTATCGCTTAGAAATTGTTATTACATTATCGACCAATTATTACATTATCGGCCGGATAGTGTAAAAATTTATTACATTATCAGGCGTTATTATCGGTGATTTATTACATTATCAGTTGTAACAGGGCCCCAGCAACAACAGCGTCACTCCAGAAGGCTTGACTGCATCATGCTGTGGATGACTGGACAACGACACAAGCGAGTTCTGCCAAGTGAACAGAAAGACTTTGCCATAAATACGAAATTCCACCATGACTGCGACACACATCACACTGTTTGCTTTCCAACTGTAAGCGCCTGCAGTCATACAGTCACATTCCCCACAGCTCACCTGAAAACATACAGTGAATTCAAAAACATTTTGACACTAGCCATATGCCACGGCCAAACTTTTGACAGAGTGTAACCACTCAGTCTAAAGGAAAACAACCAAGAAACTGCTGTGGCATGTCAAATCATATGTTTTATTCTTTTGTCATTTTTATGTGAGAACTTCCTGTTTCAGTCAAGTTTTTGGTTTTAACTGTTACAAAACCATTGCTTTTCTGTTAGTTTTTACTTCCATGTTTCTCTTTGGGATACCCACAGTCATTTTTTTTGTTTTGGAAAAGCAACAAATTTAATTCTGATGACTGTAATGGAAATTTATTGGGAAAGTTTCAATGTTTTCAATGTTTTTCAGTGACAATGTTTGGGACTCCTGTCTCATGGATGCCAGAGCAAGCCTTTTTTTTCAAAGTAGACTGTCTGCAAATGTTTACCTTCATATCATCAAATCTTTTGCAAGGTCTTGTTACATATCAGGTATTTCTTGTGTTGCCCTTAGACTTTCAATACACTGAACCATTGTTATGTAAATGTCTCTGCCAAATGAGTCAGATGATGCCAAGGGATTTATCATGGACTGTACAGTTTTCATAATATACGGAGTCAGAGGGCATTCAATTTCCTGGACTTGAACTCCATATGATTCCTCATGCACACCATCAGACATCTCCCAGTCAGTTCAAAATAGCTCCATGTTTTGGGAAAAAAATTTTTTTTAAATTATTTTGTATTAACTTTTTGTTAGCCTCATAGAATGTTTGCCTAAGTCATATTTCAGGGTTTATAGCGCGATAATCCATGGTGAAGCAGCAGTGTTAGGTGAATAGAACTTGATAGATATCACAATTTAGCCAAATTTGGCTTAAGCAATTAAGCTATGACGCTAATGATTTAGAAATATTTCAAAAAAACATACCGAAGCACACACTGACCTACACAGGCATAGTGCAGTGACCACAGAAAACATTTAACCAGAGAATAAAATATGTATGATGTTCAAGCAATCAGAACATGGAAAACATCCATCATAAATTTTGCTTTGTTGACTTGCTCTATTTGATCACTTCAATAAAGTATCACACACACTTACTTACACATCATCATTCAACAACTTGCTCCTGAATTTTAACCTTCTACTCCTTCCACACTGTTGAAGATATTGACACCATTCAAATGAAAATAAAAAAAATCAGATTGTTTTTATACAAACCTTAGCCTCCACATATTCAGGTTCAAAACTTGTCAACTGCACTTTGCCTATGTATAAAGTGCTTCGAGTTCGAGCTTCAACACACCTGCAAGTCTTCGTTCGGGTCACAAGGGTTCCTCATGTGACCCAAAACCCAGAGCTGGTTCGGGGAGAGTCCACCTTCAGACCATAAAGGATGGTTGTCCCAGCCCTCTGTGAAGGTGTGAAGGGCCTCTGCCAAACGCGGAAGGAAAACATGGTGGGCACAAAACAGATGAACAACATCTGTCAAATGCAACAGGCCATCTTCCTCGAGACTGTGAAGAACTTCATAGTAAAGGTGTGTCACGCTGGTCCAGACATTGCGCCACAGGTGCTCTATTCTAGATCAGAAACAGAACTTATTCAACTGAAAAGTAATAATGTAAATTTTCTGACTGACAGGCTTGGGGAGTAACGGAATACATGTAACAGCGTTACGTAATTAGGATACAAATAAATGTAACTGTATTCCGTTACAGTTACACACAAAAAAGATGTAATTAAATTACAGTTACATTCTGTAAAACATGGGGATTACTGGATTACAATTGTAAATTAGTCTGTAATCAAGAATAACAAGAAGAAGAACAAGAAGAAAAGGAGGTCTAGAGGTAAAAGCGCATATATATCACAGCACTTTACAAGAGTCACAGCACTCCTACAGAACCCGACTGTAATTGTCAGTTGTTAACTTGTCAGTCATGGCATCCAGCTCTGTGGGTAACAATGCTTCAACGGGTGGAAATTTCAGGGTCATTTTGTATTAAGGGATAATAAGGGAAACAATGTCACTGCACAGTGCAAGCTTTACCTTCCTGTTGTCAAAATCCTGTCAGCCACAATGTCCAATTTGGAGAAACATTTCCAGGTAAGACTGACAATCCTGCTAGCTCAGCTAACTTATCCAATTTACCCGACCTGTAACCATTTCTTTCTAATGAAAATAGTTCTGGTTGTAAGTGTGATACCAGTGAATGGGATGGTGTTTGGACAAAAACAAGCACCAGCCTGCTATAAATATCTGTAGTTGACTTGAAGTTTGATTATGAAGTGTTCTTACCATTAGCTACAAAGCGTTAGCCTCATGAGCATCAATACTTCTACCGGGGAGTGTCCGCTTTTCCGACAGCCCAGTAGTCCATGATATGCTCTCTGTCAGTGCCTAAGTAGAAAATAATGAAATAAAGATGCAACAAACCAATTTGGTTATGTTCTGCAGATAAAGCAGTTTATTTGCTTCATCTTTTATAAGTCATTGTTTTCAAATGGAGATAATAGTAATATTTTCTGTACTAGCTGCTTTTTCCTCTCCATTTTTTCACTTCCTTCACGTGAAAAATTGTGACTATTCGCTACTCTTTCTTTGATATTTCGTGCATCCAAAATATACAACGGCACATGTAGTTACACTTTAATTCCACTAGATGGCAGTCTAAGACCATAAATCATGACACTATGGTTTTGTAGGTTCTTTAATGTCGATAGTTGCCATTTTTACCTCCGCCACGGTCATGTAATCGTTGGAATATGTTTGTTTGTTTGTTTGTTTGTTTGTTTGTTTGTTTGGAAAGGGGGCCGTAATATTTTGTGTACTGTACTGTCCTGTAATACGGACCACTGTAATAACTGTCCTGCTCCACTAGGGGGCTGGTCTGGGCCACTGTCCTGTGGAGCACGGACCACTGCAGTAACTGTCCTGCTCCACTAGGAGACTGGTCCGGACAACTGTCCTGTGGAGCACAGACCACTGCAGTAACTGTCCTGCTCCACTAGAGGGCTGGTCCAGACCACTGGTCCGGAGTGTCTCGAGACAGTGAAATTTTTGCGGTCTTAACTAGCCTTGCACCGAGGTCCAGTCTCGGAACCACTGACTGTACAATCCATGCTCGGAATACTGCAATTACATCGTAAATGCCTGCTTTACCCTCAGCATTACTGTTGGCCAAATCATCTAGCCTGCCATATTCATAAATAAATTGTTATGAATGTAATTGTTCAAAATAATTGATGCCGGTGAAATGAGCAAGTTACAATCAATGTGGTCTTGCAGTACCAGGTCGCCGCTTTTTATGCCCCCGGAATCGAAGAAAATGCATGAAAACAAGGGAATGCTCGCTGATAAATATAATAAGCCTGGTAGTAGCCTAACAACAGTCACACTATAAACACTGACCCAGGTTATTCATTGTTAATCTGGGTCGATGTACTGTACTACGAGTTGCGGTTAATGGTCTTACACAATTAGGGCTTATTAAAGTCGCGGGGTGAGTTCAGTCTAATTTCTGATGGACAGTGCTCATCGCTAAAACACCCCTACCCCCCCTCCACCCCCGCCCCCACCGAAAATCTAAACATTTTTATCCTTTGCTCGGAAAGATTGAATGGTAAAAATCATTATTTTATAGTGTTTTCTATGAAGCCAAATTACTGGTCAGAAAGGTTCACCGCATTTTAAAATGAACTACACGGAGCTGTAGGCTAATCAAAACTCCATTTAAAAAATAAAATCATGAAGCTGTATCACACCCCTCTGCCCGAGTATAGCCTTCTATTTAAAATTATGTCTTTATGGTGCAGAAAGAAAGCACAATAATCATACGAGATTAACAACTGACAGAAATGTATGAACAAGCTGCAATTTATTAAAGGGGACCTATTAAGCTGATCCTTCTTTTAATACATATAAGTAATGTTATAATGTTGGATGTCCATACTCAACCTCTAAAAAATTCTAAACATAAGATTCAGGGGTTTTGCCGTAATCCAAGAACGTGATTTCGTGAACGTGATTTCCTTTCTGAACAACTCGTCCCGAGATATTCACGAGATCTGGGCAAAACCTGACGTCAGGTTGTGCCGTCCAATTAATACAGACCTAGCCAGAGCCAATCATGGCGCTGGACCCGGCCACACCAGAAAATATTCTAGCAAGCACAAACAACCGCGGATCATACTATGCCTTAGTAGCATCTACACTTTTGGAAATACAAAAGAAAAACCGCAGATCATTTGAAGTGCAGTTTTGTCAGTATGTCTTCCAAAGCTGCATGTCTGTTTATTTTTGGACGTGAAGAAAAGCACCTATTTCTCTTCCAAAAGACGATGCCACCAGAAATCAGTGGGTAGCTTTTTTGTTTGCTGGCGGCAAACAGCCAAGGTCAAGGGGAACGTTAGCTGTTTGTGCTCAGCATTTCACCAAAGACAGCTTTGTCAATAATGGATAATTTGACACAGGATAAGCTTTCAGCTGCTTCTCAAACCTGAAGCAGTTGCATCGATCAAGCGCTCGGAGCCACAAGCTGTAAGTAACAATATAACAGCAAATAATGGAAGTGAAGCTAACATGCTACGGGTGGCTAGCAGGACCACTAACGATAGTTAGCACTAACAACTGGCCTCAAACGCAGGCTTTGTAAAACATCTGAAGATAAAGCCTGTATTGGTCGCGACTGTCCGTGACTCACAGACACGAAAGCTGTAAGTTGCTTTTACTGCATTAAGCCTACCTAACGTGATGGCCTGTTGATTGTGGCTGTAGCACTGCGGCTAACGTAGCCAAGTTACTGTTGCTAATGTTTGTGTCCTAAATATGCAAGAGTAATATCAGGGGAAATGCAACAGAAGGTGTGTGAACATAAACCTCATTTGAAGCTAACTTTTTATACTAGTTTGTAATTTGGATGCTTGGTACAACTGTCCACGGTATGAGAACTTACTGTCTGTAAAACCTGTATTGCTGGGGTTTGTCTCTGTGGTTGTTATGAAAGCTCGGTTACCAGCTACTGCATGTTAGTTTGCGTGCTGTGCGAATTAAAAATGCTCCTGGTTAACTTTTATGCAGTAATTCTGATCGGTATGCTTGTGTTACTTCGGTAAGCATCAATGTGGCAGTTTCATCATACCGTTGCCTGATTGTAGACAATACTGTTGAAGCTAACCGGAGAGGTGTTGTATGTGTCTTCACCTGTTTTTGGGGCCCCCTACTGCTTCTAGGGCTTTCGAGATAGAGACACCCTTCCATATCTGAGACATCCGGGCCGATCTGGACATCACGGCTTGTTAAAATGGTTATGCTACCCCTTGTCGTTCATTCGGTATTCCCGTTTTTCATCCCCTATTTTTTCCCCATACAACTCAATGGGCGGAAACTTTGTATCAATGCATGGAATGTTCTCGCACTCTATCAGATTAGAGTGGAAAGAGGCAAAAAAAAATGACTCGGAAAAAAATTTTTAAATTTCTCCCCCGGCCACAATTTCCAACGTACACACACAAATTGAACATCAAAACGTAGGAAAATTTGTGCAGGCCTGAAAAATGTCACTTTGGAAGAAAACAGACAAAGGGTTGAGACTCCAGGCGCCCCCAGGCGACAGGAGCGCAGACCAACTGCCCCATAGACAGCCATTATAACAGGAGCAGAAAAGTTTGGGAACAGAGCTGAAAAACAAATTGCCGTCCTGACTACATACTTCACACTACAAGAAAAAAAAATATATGGGGACGCTCAGCAGAGTCTCCACTCGCTCACAACCTTTTTGTTTTTACCATAGGACCTACGCTCTGCCAGAAAATGGCAGTAGTTCGGACAGTGTCACTGACCAACTTCCCCATAGGCAGCCATTATAACAGGAGCAGACAGTTGAGACACACCTTTTTGAAATCGCCACCCTCAGTGGCCGATCCAAGGGGGGGCGCTCAGGGGTGCACGCCCCCCCTTTTTTCATGAAAGAAAGTGAAAAAAATCACGCGTCCTGCTCTATGAATAAGCCCGAATTTGAATCGTATACACACATGACTTTTCACCGACCTTTTCAAATAATCTCCTTTTTTTTTTTTTTTTTTAATAAATTTGGCATCTCCAATCCCACCCGAATCTGGAATGCCCAATTGGTGAACTATGTACAAGGCTTGCTCATTATCGACCCCTGCTGCCAATTCAGGAGAGTGCAGACAGTTTGCGGCTCTCCTCCAAAACACGCGCCTGTCAACCACCGCTTCTTATACACTCATTGGTTGAATCTTCGCAAGTTCAGAACGAGGGCGGAGGATACCCGGACATGACCAGGCTTAGAATCTTCCTGACGAGCGCCCGTCTGGCCAACAGGAGGCGCTTGAGCAACGAACAAGGCAACTATTGTAATCCCTTCCCGGCAGTCCCTTCCCAATTTGCAACCCTGTAGCGCAATAGCCAATTGTGTGCTACTCTGAAAAAGCTGCCGACCACTACCGGCTGGTACGAAGCGGGGAATCTCCCATTTTTTAACCGCAACTGCTTACGCAGTCCTCACGGTTTATATACCACTCTTAATGGTTCAACTTCACTATTCCGGTTATCATGCATCATGGCAAATTTATTTGGATCCAATTGCTTATATTTGCTTGACCGAGAAACTCTTTTCTTGCAAATAAAAAACGACACATGGACTTAAGCTATGTACAATTTATTTGATTTCTTTGTTTTCGTCCTAAAGTTTAAGAGGGTAGGCTTGCTGGGAAATTTGTTTGACTAATGGCCTCGCTTGTCCGCTGTTGCGGTAACAGTCTAAAAAAGCGTTTCAACGACTATAAATGTGAGAAAGCAATGGAAAGGCGGAAAAGCTTAGAAAATAAAGCAAACTGATATTTGAGGCTCAGCCTTTCAAATGCAAAAAAAAAAAAAAAAAATGACCAGCTGTTTGGCCATGATGATCCTCGGAGCAAGCAGTTTTCATTTGCAGGGAGGCATGGAAGCAGTATGATTGACAATAAATTAATAGGCAATCGCAAGTAGCCTATGCATTCGGTTAAAATTTGCTTGAGCTTACAAAAGGACACTACTGATGGACCAGTTGTTCATAGCCTACTATTTGATGCATATTGATTCGTTGTTTTACGATGCCAAATAAAATTTGTCCTGGAATACCGGAAGACTTTCCAAATTTTCCATTCCAAAACCCCCTCTTGACGATTAGAATCATCCGTCATTAAACTTGTGACCAGCGAGTACTGCGGTTCTGAAGCTAGTGAGCAATTCTATGCCCTTTAGAGTCAGTAAGATATGTAACATTATTTTAAAGGTTATGTATGAGTCAATCCAAATAGTTCAATGGTCTCAATGGACGCTCAGCAGAGTCTCCTCTCACTCACAATGTTTTTGTTTTCTCCATAGGACCTACAGTCTGCAAGAAAATGGCAGTAGTTCGGACAGTTTTTGGTTATTAAGCTACTACAAACATTCTAGATTAGGATTCAACACAATTAACACGGTCAAAGCTTTTCTCATAACTGATCCACTCACTGTTGCTGGCAACATGTGAGTAAGCACACTTTGCATTTTCTCTGCAGGAATGCAGTCTAGTTTATCATTGATATCATCTTGCACTAAGTTTCTAACTGTTTCCATTTTGCTTTGTTACGTCTATATACGTTGTACAATGAACAGTGATGAACCATTGAAGTTTTTCTTTTTTAAATAACTCTCAGATTTGAGCTAGACGATTTGCCTCATTTCACAAGATTGCAGCCTCCATAATTGAAGTGTAATGGTAAAGAGTGGCTTTCAGAAAGACTTATTCCATGATGCGCAGCGGTATTGTCCACAAATAATACACTAGGCTATGTGCACATACGTGTTCACATAAGACTGCTCCATTATTAAATCGGGGTAATTTAAAACTTTTCTAAATCATGAATTCATACCTCCACCAGAATTATCATCAGTCATATTTCACATTTTGTACATGACGCAAGTAACTTGTACAAACCCAATTCCGAAGTAGTTGGGACAAAGTGTAAATTGTGAATAAAATCGAAATGCAATGACTTTCAAATCACACCAGCCAGTATTTTATTCATATTTGAACAAAGATAACATAGGAAATGTTGAAACTGAGAAATTTTACAGTTTTATCCACAAAATGAGCTCATTTCAAATTTGATGGCTGCTACAGGTCTCAAAAAAGTTGGGACAGGGGCCTGTTTACCATGGTGTAGCATCCCCTCTTCTTTTTAACACAGAGTGGAGGTGTCTGGGCATTGAGGAGACAAGTTTCTTGAGTTTAGCCATTGAAATTTGATCCCACTCTTGTTTAATACAGAATTCCAGCTGCTGGAGAGTTTTGGGTCTCCTTTGAAGGACTTCTTGCTTAATTATGCGCCAAATGTTCTCAATCAGTGAAAGATCAGGACTGCAGGCAGGCCAGTTCAGCACATGGAGTCTTCTACTACAAAGCCATGCTGTTGTAATAGCTGCAGTATGTGGTTTTGTATTGTCCTGCTGAAATACACAAGGCCTTCCCTGGAATAGATGCCGCCTGGAGGGGAGCATATGTTGCTCTAAAACTTTTATATACCTTTCAGCATTCATGGTGCTTTTTAAAACATGCAAGTGTCCCACACCATATGCACTAATGCAGGGGTGGGGAACCCTATCCAGAAAGGGCCGGTGTGGGTGCAGGCTTTCATTCCAACCAATCAATAACACACCCGATTCTACCAATCAATCTCTGGAATCTGTGCTGAAGACCTTAATTAGTGGAATCAGGTGTGTATCGTCTTGGGCTGGAATGAAAGACTGCACCCACACCAGCCCTTTCTGGATGAGGTTCCCCACCCCTGCACTAATGCATCCCCATACCATCAGAGATGCTGGCTTTTGAACTGAACGCTGATAACAGGAGGGGTGGTCTTTCTCCTCTTTAGCCCGGAGGACATGATGCCCATGATTTCCAACAAGAATGTCAAATTTGGACTCGTCTGACCACAGGACACTTTGCCACTTTGCTACAGTCCATTTTAAATGAGCCTTGGCCCACAGACCACGGCGGCGCTTCTGGATCACACTCAACAATGGCTTCCTTTTTGCATGATAGTGTTTTAGGTGGCATCTGTGGATGGCATGGCAGACTGTGTTTACAGACAGGCGTTTCTTGAAGTATTCCTGGGCCCATTTAGTAATGTCAATGACAGAATCATGCTGGTGAGTGATACAGTGGCGTCTGAGGGCCCGAAAATCACGGGCATGCAGTAAAGGTCTTCGGCCTTGTCCCTTATGCACAAGATTTTTCCAGTTTCTTTTCTTTGAATCTTTTGATGATGTTATGCACTGTCGATGATGAGACCTTCAAAGCCTTTGCAATTTGACGTTGAGGAACATTGTTTTTAAAGTATTCCACAATTTCTTTACGCAAGCCTTCACAAGTTGGAGAGCCTGTGGCCATCTTTACTTCTGAGAGACTCAGCCTCTCTAAGACATTCCTTTTATTGCCAATCATGTTACACACCTGATGCCAGTTAACTTAATTACCTGCTAAATGCTCTTTCAGCTGATTCTATTAAACATTAGTTGCTTTTTCAGCCCTTTTTCGCCTGTGTCCCAACATTTTTGTGACCTGTTGCAGCCAGAAAATTTGAAATAAGTTCATTTTGTGGATAAAAATCTAAAATGTCTCAGTTTAAACATCTGAAATGTTATCTATGTTCTATTGTACATAACATATTGGCTCATGTGATCTGAAAGTCATTGCTTTTTGATTTTATTCACAAATTTACACTTCGTCCCAACTATTTCGGAATTGGGGTTGTACATGAATTGCACTGTAACTTACTTTTAAGCGTGGTAGGATCCAATTCTCATCCTATACTGGCTAAAACATGAATGAACACAGCGAAGCATAGCAGGCTCGACAAAGGCATATCAGCACTCACAATCACCCCAGGCCCCTGTTTATATTGACCTGCATGACTGCACAAAGGGTGCCAACTTGTACACTGTATACCTAGGGTCTCAAACTGATCCGTAAAAGGGCCAAGGGGCTGCAGGTTTTCAATCTAACAGCAGAATCACCCCTGATACTACTAATTTAATCAACTGATCTCAGTCTGTGCAGTTCATTAGTTGTATCAGGTGTGCTTCTCAGCTGGAACGAAAACTTGCAGCCCCTTGGTCCATCTACAAAACAGTTTGAGACCCCTGCATTATATGATGATGCATACAATAATGCTGACAAAACACAACACGGGTCCCCGTGGTTTAATCAATTTGGACAGCATTTCAGTAGAAATGCACAAAACCTAAAAGCACAGCTGCAAGATGGATGGTTGTGTTTGAGAGAGCAGATCTCCCAACCATGTTGTCAGTGCTCTCCTTCATTCTGAGCATACAGTAGTGTGCAGTCATGATTATATACCACCACTTACGTCTAAAAGGGGTCCTAATATATCACTTCCCCATAAGTTTTTGGTGAAAATTTATTGAAAAATACTATTGAAAAATGTGGGGATGTACAAACTTTAGACTAGTACTGAGCATGTGAAGATACAAGTACAAACGACTTGTAAACAAATCACTGTAAAAAAATTTTTTCAGTTTTTTTTTTTGTTTATTGGTTTTTTTAAATATATGAATAAAAATTCAGGCAAAGACAATTTTTTTCCAATGATAATAAATGGTTTAAGCTCTAAAATTACAAACTCCAATTCAAATGAAGTTGGGATGTTGTGCAAAACTTGAGAGAAAACAGAATACAATGATTTGCGAATATTTTTCGACCTATATTCAGTTGAGTACACTACAAAGAAAAGATATTTAATGTTCAAACTGATGGGAAATATTCACTCATTTGAATTTGATGCCTGCAACAAGTTCCAAGCTGTGAAAGGGGCAACAAAAGACTGAGAAAGTTGAGGAATGGTCAAAAAACACCTGTTTGGAACATTCCATGGGTGAACAGGTTAATTGGAAACAGGGGAGTGTCATGATCAGGTAGAAAAGGAGCATCCCCGAAAGGCTCAGTCGTTCACAAACAAGGATGGGGCAATGTTCGCCATTTTGTGAAGAACTGCCTGAGCAAATAGTCCAACAGTTTAAGAACAACGTTTCTCGACATGCAATTGCAAGGAATTTAGGGAATTCATCATCTACAGTCCATAATATCATCAAAAGATTCAGAGAATCCAGAGAAATCTCTACACGCAAGTGGCAAGGCCGAAAACCAACATTGAATGCCCGTGACCATTGGTCCCTCTGGCGGCACTGCATTAAAAACCAACATCATTCTGTAAAACACCCAGAAACGCCAATGGGTTCTCTGGGCCCAAGCTCATCTGAGATGGACTGAAGCAAAGTGGAAAAGAGTGCCGTGGTCTGATGAGTCCACATTTCAAATTGTTTTTGGATATCATGGACAGCTGAAGAAGAAAAGGACCATCCAGATTGTTATCAGTGCAAAGTTCAAAAGCCAGCATCTGTGATGGTATGAGGATGTGTTAGTGCCCATGGCATGGGTAACTTGCACATCTGTGAGGGCACCATCAATGCTGAAAGGTACATACAGGTTTTGGAGCAACATATGCTGCCATCCAAGCGACGTCTTTTTCAGGGACATCCCTGCTCATTTCAGCAAGACAATGCCAAGCCACATTCTGCACGTGTTACAACAGTGTGGCTTCGTAGTAAAAGAGTGCAGGTAATAGACTGGCCTGCCTGCCCAGCTTTTTTGGAGCGTGTTGCAGGCATCAATCTGATATCTGAAGCTCGAGGCCGGAAAAGAAGGGCCACTGAAGACAACCTAGAGCAATTTAAACAGAGAAGAGGAGCCACCCAGAGAGCACCTGAAGAACTGGCCAAAGATGCAGATAAGTTGATGGACTAGGCTGACTGCATGCATTTTGGCAGCAAGATAGCAGAGCTCTTTCCGAAGTCCTTGCTTTCACAAGGTGCCGCAAAGAGAAGCTGGCTGAGCTCAACAGCCTGAGTGAACAGATCGCGGCAAAAGGAGCAGAATTCCGAAGACTCCGATTCCAGTTCTCTATTGGCTCAAATTTTAATTCACTCATTTGTTTGATAATTTTTCACAAAGGGTAGCACAGTTGAGTTAATATTACTTTTTCGTGATGCCCTGTTTCCCTCAGACTGGTGTAAATTAGGAATCACAAGTTTGATTGGTCAATTTCCTGAATGCCCTGACATGAGGTAACTTAATCCTGTTGTACTTGTCATCATCAGCACTCCATAATTATTTTATTGTGTTTCCCAAAAACAGTTTGTGCAAATGTGCGCAATGTTCAAATTAGATTCATTTCAAATTGTAACTTTCGTGACCAAAAGGCGCTATGTGAGGGTTGGGGTTTTTAAAGCGACAAATATGCATGTTTTTCATTTTATTTTATTACAGTGCACTCCCACACACCTCACAAACCTATTGTGCATTTAATATAAAAGTGAATATTCAAACATTTTGTTAAATTAATTGGTAAATAATTACTTTCTAGTGCTTAAAATCCTTACTAATTTTCCATTCCTTCCTTTGGACTTTTGCCGGTATGGTCGTGAGGTTGGCATTAAATTTAATTTGAAGTGGTAATAATGAGGTCCTTAAAAGTCTCAAATTCAACTCGGAGAACCCTGAGGGCACCCTGCTACAGTCTCCTTAACATCATGTGAAATGCATGTTCAAGGATACAGGACCGGTTGATTCAGCCAACAGAACCAATTTAACAAAAAATGTGTCACTGTCCAATCAACTACTTTTGCTCACTGTACTAATTGTGCATCCTCAATGCTTCATTAAAGAATCACATCATCATCATGCAAAAAATATTTGCGCAATATTATTTTCAAATTAATTGGATATGTGAACAAGGTCATTTTGACAACCATTTTGACAACAATTTCAAGCATTAAAAGTAGTAAAGAGAGAGAGGATGGCTCTATGCACTGCAGTTGATGTTTTTGCATTGAATTTCTCAAAAATGACAGATTTGTACAAAGAGCCTTTCAAAGGATATGCTTGAATTTAGAATCAAGCATGGAGTTGTTTCCCATTGGTCATAACATTAGTGAAGGTTGTGACCCAACTGTACCATCAGCTTCTGAGAGGATCACTCCACAGAGCAGAAAGGCAGCCAACAGTATCCCCATTTCACCATGTGCTGACTGGAAAGAGAAGGAAAGATCACTCAGATCAAGATTTACATCAGCAGTCCTCAGGTATGCAGTACAAGACATGACTAGATAAATAGCATCATATTCTTAACATCTGTCATTTTGATTGAGTGCAATAAATATTCATTGGCAAATACTTACAAGTGCAGACATGCCTGTTCCCAAAACTTTCATATTTTTCACTTACATGCAGAAAACATGCCGATTCTTGCAGGTTAGTGAATAGATGGAAAGAATTTCTCCTTACCACATTCTGTTCGATTTTCCAAGCAGCTGAAAATGAAGTGACACAGCTACTTACACGCAAGCTATTCATAACACCTCCCTCCCTTGTATACTGTGGGACGCTCTGTCGGCAGATTCATTCTTTAGACATAAATGGGACATTATTTATTTTAGTTAAGCCACAGGGATCACCCAAATGTCATAGTTCATCAAATTGTCTCAATGGACATGACTTCTTCACAGTATGTTTAAATAGAGCATGTTGAAGCCCCTTCCTGTGTCATATTCCTGCAACTACTGCTTGTATATTTATTGTACACTATTGGCCAAAGTTTTCAGGCTACTTGTGCTTTTAATGGAAAGTCAGTTCAATAGTCTGCCCTTTTCTCATATTGCTAAAAGACTAGAAAAACTCACAATAATTAGTAGACTTCCATTTGTCAATAAAGCCAGGGGATGCTATTTTTTATTTTTTTAATTTATTTTTTTCACATTAAACTCATTCAGAAATAAAATTCATGTTGTTGTGGGAAATAGAATAAACATATTTGTACTTTAGTCTTTTGTGCAATCAATGTGCTTAATCTGACTAAATTTTTCTCCAGCTCAAGTTTTTTACAAACTGCCGGTGGCTTAAATGCTTGTCATTTATATTGCACTTTTATATTGCTTCTGAATGTGATGAATGATCTAATATTCCAAATCAGTTGCTCAAAAACTGAGAAAGTCCAAAAACTGCAGTTATACAAATGCATGTAGCCATTGAAGTACATGCAAACACTGAAAGACAAATATACAAAGGTAAGCATAGTTAATATAAGGGGCCTCACTAATCTGTGTCGAAAGAATCAATCCACCCTTTGAATGTATCTTTCAGAGGGAAGGCAGGGTTAACTTTTCCAGCACTACACCTATTATAACTGATGGTCATCGGAGCAAATGTACGTAGCTTTATCTTGCCACTCTGAAATATCTTTGGTATATTCAGTGATCATCGGTCATGGGAATTTCATTTTCTGGTTGCCAATTTTTTACTTTTGATTAATATCCTTGGCACCTGGTTTGTGGGCAAAACCAGTATGTTCAGGGTGCAGCACAGAAAACAATTTCAAAATTCAATTTAAGAGCAATTCAAAAGATTCAGAAAATTTCTCTGAGAACTCTGTACATTACCATAACAGACAATCAACTCAATTCTACCCAGATCAGTTAAGAAGGAAATATATACTTCAAGATTTCAGTGCCGAGGAGGCTAGGCAAATTAGAAAACAATATTTATCATATCCAGTCTTACCTAAAGAAGCTAAAGAAGTGACATTTAAAACTTTGAATGACATCTATCCATCAAATCACTTCTTACATGAAAGATGTAATTGGAATGACAACACATGTGCCTTCTGCGAGAAAGAGATTGAAACTACAGAACATATTTTTTTTTCAGTGTGAATTTGTACAGGAATTTTGGCTTACATTACAGAGTTGGCCTCATTCAAAAAATATACAAATGTACCCTCTGAATGAGATGTCAATTAAAACAGGAGTTCCTTTGAAGGAGAAAAAAATAGACTTTCTGGTTAACAATTTGATCTTGTTGGGTAAACATTTTATTCAAAAATGTAAATATCTAAAGGTAAAGCCCCATATCAACGGTTGAATGAATGAACTGAAACTGTTCACCAAGTCTCTTCAATGCATGACGGACAGAAACGCCCTGAGACTGTTGTCTTTACTAGACTTGTTTAGGATATTTGAATAAGGCGCTCACATTTTTTATTTTCAGTTTTATTAGGGGCCAAGCACCGAAGGTGCTAAGGCACCTATTGTAATTGTTAGAATTTTTCACTATTATTATTATTAGGGGCCAAGGACCGAAGATGCTGAGGCACCTATTGTAATTGTTAGAATTTTTCACTATTATTATTACTATTATTATTATTATACTTTCTGCCATGGAAGTCTGTGGCAGCCCATAAAACCCCTTGGTGGATTTTGATGAAATTTGGCACATTGATAGAAGACAGTCCAAGGTATCTGGGGACCAAATTTGGGGTCAATCCATGCATCCCTGTAGCGCCATCAACAGGCCAAATTTCAAGATACATTTCTGCTTATAACTTTTGAACTGTTTGTCCTAGATTGTGATATTTTTTTCCCCTGAATCCTTGGGTCATGCCGAGTCGAATGCACCTATTGTCGTTAAAGTCCGTCATATTGGATTTTCCGCCATTTTGATTTTTTTGAAAAATACCTACTTTTACAAACTAGTCCTAGACCTTTTAACCTATTGCCACCAAATTTGGCATGTATCATCTAAAGAGGGGTGTGACAAAAAGTTACTAAAGGAATTTTGCGAGGGCAAAGTATATGGCCGCAGTCGTTCAATGAAATAGGATGGTGAAGACACCAAACAGGAAGTTAGCCATATCTCAGCAATGCTTCATTAGATTGATGCCAAACTTGGTACAATTCATTGCCAAGGAGATTATCGGTTACCTACCAAGTTTCATGAGATTTGACCACAGTGGGGCGCTACACCAGAAAAAAACAAAAAAAAATTAATTAAAATACCTATTACTCCAGGACGAAAACATATATGTCAACCAAACTTCTTGTGCATCATCACAATAAAAAACCTAACTGGGCTATTATGAAACCTAGGTGTCAGCCATTTTGCTTGTCAGCCATCTTGGTATTATCATTTTTTCAACGGTTTTTCATGGCAGACCATAGAAGCCCATTGTGCATCATGGTGAAATTCGGCACCCTCATAGAGCACAATGCAAGGTCTAGGCACCAAATTTGGGGTCAATCCATCATTCCCTGTAGCGCGACCAACAGGCCAAAGTTCAGAGTACATTTTAATTTATACGTTTTGAACCATTTGCCTTAGAGTTGTGATCTTTTCTTCATCTGAATCCTTGGGTCATAATGAGTGAAATGGACCCATTTGAAGAAAAATCATCATTTGGAATTTCCCGCCATATTGAATTTTTTAAAAAACCTACTTTTGCAAACGAGTCCTAGACCATTGAGCCTATCGCCACCAAATTTGGCAAGTATCATCTACAGAGGGGTCTGACAAAAATGTACTAAAAGAATTTTGCTTGGGCAAAGTTTATGGCTGCAGTTGTCCAATGTATTTGGATGGCGAAGACATCAAACAGGAAGTGAGCCATATCTCAGCAATGCTTCACTGGATTGATGCCAAACATGGCAAAATTCATTGGCAGAGGGAATATTGGATTCCCACCAAGTTTAATAACATTTGGCCACATGAAGGTGCTACACCAGAAAAGCACAAAAAATGTATTAAAATACCCATTACTCCAGGATGAAAACAGATATGTCAACAAAAAGTTTGGGGTAAAGGATGCATGTGGATCAGTATAGATTTCAATTATTGTTGGATGGCATGACCTAAGCCAGCATAGATAATATTCAGTTGCTGTCGGACCTAAGGCGATCGACTGGTAAGACCATGAAAATGAACTGAAGTTAATTTGGACTGTGAGTTAGCATGCTAACTGAAACACTAATGACGGACTGTTGTCTTGTTCAGGGGTTGTTCTGATTGTTTGTCTACAAGGTGACCCTGTGTTGCTTGGCCCCTTCATTGCTGCTTTCAGCTATATTTAAGGGCCAAGCACCAAAGGTGCTAAGGCACCTATTGTAATTGTTAGAATTTTTCTCTATTATTATTATTAGGGGCCAAGCACCGAAGGTGCTAAGGCACTGTAAGGTTTGGATGGTAGACTGTTCCTTACTTAACCAGCAATGGCAGCGGCTACTGAGATGTACAGCCAGCAGGAAGAAACACAGTACCCAAATTGCAGCAGAGCTCAGTCTTTGACTCAGTTTTAGCATTCAACCAGGTATATGCACAAGAGTAGGGAGAGACATGGATTACCCTCAACCAAGAGAAAAACACAATGACCATCACCCAGTATATATGTCTCCCATTCCCTACCACTGGCAACATAAAAAGGGGTGGTGTCCACAATTGTTATGTACAATATTTACAATAGATACAGGTTCTTTTTACAACCTTCACCCAAAAGATAATATAAACACATTTAAATGTTGCACTGAGCAGTTTACTATATCTTTAACAACTAAACAATAAACCAACAAAATCTAACTCCTTCCCAACATCCCCCCTCTCTTCAGTTCACTTGGTTTGCTCCAATGAGGCTGACTGTGCACACCAGACCCTCATCAGCAACACTCTCATGGGCGCGCCTCCATGAGGATGCTGATCTCAGGAACCACTTCAGAGAGAGAGAGAGAGAGAGAGAGAGAGAGCAGAACCAAATCCAACAACATAACCAAAGAAAACATCTGAAAATAAACCAACTAGTGTATCAATCCACTAAATGGGATCCGACTTTAGCAGATAAACACAATCAACAAAAACTACACAAATAACACATCTTAATCATATATATGTTTGAGGTGTGCGTAATGGAACTGTGCACCTGTTTAGTGAGGGAATGCCTGCAGCACCCTCACAGGCACCTATTGTAATTGTAAGAATTTTTCAGTATCATTATTATTAGGGGGCCAAGCCCACGGGGCTTGGGAAACGAGTATGCAAGCATACACGTTTCCCAGGACCAGCGGTGCTGGGAACCCTATTGTTTTTGTTCGGATTATTATTATTATTATTATTATTATTATAGTTATTTTTATTTTTCCGTAGTTAAAGTGGTGCTGCAGGCTAAACCTTGCAAAGGAGGGTGGTGCAATTTGGAGAGTTGGTTCAAACCCCTGCACTCACCTCAGACACAAAAAAGTACATATGACCGCCAGCAGGGGGCGGTATAACCAAGGGCAACGCCTTTTGGGCTATAACTCCCACACCATATGTCGCACATTCAAAATTCTCATATCCAAAGATTCCCTCAATAGCGGTGAATCAAATGGGCGGGGCCCCGCCCATTTCCGCCTCTAATTTTTTTTCACAAAATCGCAAAAACTGGAAAACCTACTTTTTCAAACTCCTCCTTGGGGTTTTGTCTGATCAGTGTGAAATTTGGCATGTACACTCTACAGCTGGACCTGATCCAAAATTATCAAAAGAATTTTGTTCAGTCAAAACATGCGCAAATTATTTACGAATAACATTTTTTAGCCAGCTATTAAAACGCAAACAGTTGCATATCTTGCTCAAAATAAATGCTAACTACACCAAATCTGAGATCCTTAGTTGGCATGTGACTATCGGGTTTTATGAGCCAAATTTGGCTAATTTTGGCCTTTAGGGGGCACTGTAAATATGGGAAATTTATATCTCTTAAATGGCAGCACCAATTTTTACCAAATTTGGTGGGTATGATGCTGGGTCACTCCTAAGGCCATATCTTGAAGTTCATCACGACTGGTCAAAGTGGGCGTGGCTTATTACAAGATAAACAACAAACTTTTATTTCAGCTCAAGTATTATGCTGAGGGCTGTGAAATTTACAGGTATATATAGAATAGCACACAGACCACCCATACCAAAAATTGTATGTCTACTCCACTAGGTGGCGCTGTAACGGATGCAAATGCATTTTGCCCTATAATTTCCACATTTTAAATCACATCTTCATAAACTTTACATCCACATGTTCCCCCAATAGAGTCACATCTTCAGACATAGGCCACGCCCACTCCCACAGCATATTTTTCTTTCTACCTCACTACACATCAAAAACCTACTTTTTTGAACTTCTCCTAGTGTTTGAGCTCCATCTGCACGAAACTTTGCACATAAAATCTCCAGACTGGCCTGATCAAAAATTATCAAAAGAATTTTGCTACACCAAAAAATGCGGTACTTATAAATAAACAATTTTTTCTGCTAGCTAGAAAACACATACTGTTGCATATTTGTGTCAAAGTCAAAGCGATCAACATCAAACTCAATTCACTCGTTTCAGACATCAACCAGAGACTCTGTGCCAAATTTGGCGCAAATTGGCCAATAGGGGGTGCAATAAATAGAGAAACATCAAGTGACATGAAAGTTGAGAGGGCAGCCTTGTTTGACCTCAACCTTTGATAGCAAATCTTGGTGATGTACCTCCTGGTAACAAAATACAGCTATTTGCATTCCATGGGCTCCGCAAGACCTGGGAGCCAAGTTGCGCGGAGAGGCTTGGCCCCCTTTCATAACTGCTTGCAGTTCTAGTTATTATTATTATTATTATCCTTTCTGCCATGGAAGTCTATGGCAGCCCATAGAACCCTTTGCTGGATTTTGATGAAATTTGGCACATTGATAGAAGACAGTCCAAGGTATCTGGGGACCAAATTTGGGGTCAATCCATGCATCCCTGTAGCGCCATCAACAGGCCAAATTTCAAGATACATTTCTGCTTATAACTTTTGAACTATTTGGCCTAGAGTTGTGATCTTTTTTTCTCCTGAATCCTTGGGTCATGCCGAGTCGAATGCACCTATTGTTGTTAAAGTCCACCAGATTGAATTTTCCGCCATTTTGAATTTTTTGAAAAAAACCTACTTTTGCAAACTAGTCCTAGACCTTTTAACCTATTGCCACCAAATTTGGCATGTATTATCTAAAGATGGGTGTGACAAAAAGATACTAAAGGAATTTTGCTAGGGCAAAGTATAGGGCCGCAGTCATCCAATGGTATTGGATGGCGAAGACACCAAACAGGAAGTAAGCCATATCTCAGCAATACTTCATTGGATTGATGCCAAACTTGGTATAATTCATTGCCAGAGTGAGTACTGGTTACCTCCTAAGTTTCATGAGATTTGACTGCATGGATGCGCTACACCAGAAAAACACAAAAAAAATTTCTTAAAATACCCATTACTCCAGGACGAAAACAGATATGTCAACCAAACTTCTTGTGCATCATCACAGTAAAGAACCCTAACTGGGCTAATATGAATCCTAGGTGTCAGCCATTTTGCTTGTCGGCCTTCTTGGTATTATCATTTTTTCAATGGTTTTCTATGACAGACCATAGAAGCCCATTGTGCATCATTTTGAAATTCGGCACCTTCATAGAGCACAATGCAAGGTATCTAGGCACCAAATTTGGGGTCAATCCATCATTCCCTTTAGCGCCACCAACAGGCCAAAGTTCAGAGTACATTTTTATTTATACATTTTGAACCGTTTGACCTAGAGTTGTGATCTTTTCTTCTTCTGAATCCTTGGGTCATAATGAGTGAAATGGGCCCATTTGAAGAAAAATCATCAAATGGAATTTTCCGCCATATTGAATTTTTAAAAAAAGCTATTTTTGCAAACGAGTCCTAGAACATTGAGCCTATCGCCACCAAATTTGGCAAGTATCATCTACAGAGGGGTCTGACAAAAGTTTAGTAAAAGAATTTTGCTAGGTTAAAGTATATGGCAGCAGTCGTCCAATGTATTTGGATGGCAAAGACACCAAACAGGAAGTGAGCCATATCTCAGCAATGCTTCATTGGATTGATGCCAAACATGACAAAATTCATTGGCAGAGGGAATATTGGATACCCACTAAGTTTAATGACATTTGGCCACATGGGGGCGCTACACCACCAAAACACAAAAAAAAATTTTTTAAATACCCATTACTCCAGGATGAAAACAGATATGTCAACAAAAAGTTTGGGGTAAAGGACGCATGTGGGTCAGTATAGATTTCAATGAGTGTTGGGTGGCATGACCTGAGCCAGCAAAGATAATATGCAGTTGCTGTCGGACCTAAGGTGATTGGCTGGTAAGGCCATGAAAATGAACTTAAATTAATTTGGACCGTGAGTTAGCGTGCTAACTGAAACACTAATGACGGACTGTTGTCTTGTTCAGGGGTTGTTCTGATTGTTTGTCTACAAGGTGACCCTGTGTTGCTTGGCCCCTTCATTGCTGCTTGCAGGCTATATTTTTTATTTGTTCATTTATTTATCTATTTATCTTCTTTTCCTCTGCTCATGTCTCCTTTCTGTATTTTATAATTATTTACTGTGTCAATGCCATAATCAGAAGTATGTACATTGTTACGATGGACTATGCCATGAATGTTGTATATTTTGTGTTTGTTCAATAAAAAAGGAAAAAAAAAAAAAAACTAGTCACACTACACCCTACTCACTACCAGAGCCATGTAGCTCACGGTTCAACTCTAGCTAAGTGAGATAGCAAAATAATGGATTTTTTTATTCATTTATTTACTATTGACATCCGTGCACCAAGCTGTTGGCTAGCTAGGCAAGTGAACTTGGTAGCTAAGCAAGCAAACTAACATTAGCTAGGTAGCTGGTTAGCTAGCCAGAAAGTCTTAGCGGGCTAGTCTCGCTCAGGACAGAAGTAAAAGCTGTTTTGGTTGGCGCTCCCCATAGCAACTAGGAGCACTTCCGTTGTGTTGATATCTAAATGCAGCGCTTTTCTCTCTTGCATTTGCTTTTAAGGTTTGCGTGTTTTTGGCTTTGCATCGTTTCTGTTTTTGCAGCGGGTTTCTCCAATTGGAGATGATTTGGGCCTTTGCAGCGCGTATGTGTTGACATGCATATGCAGCATTTCATTTTTGCATTTGCTTTTGCGGTTTGCGTGTTTTTGAATTTGCATAATTTCTGTTTTTGCAGCGCGTTTCTTTGATTGAGATGTTTTTTGCCCATTGAGGCGCATTTGCCCCTGTCGGCCACCGTAAATAAAACCCAGAAGGGAAAAATTGTGCATTTGTTTTGAAGGGATTGAAACAGGATGTTAACCTATAGCTTCACTTTAGCCAACCTGAAATAGCAGTTTTCGACCCCCCGATCGGCATTTCGCCGTTATGCCTTACCTGGTGAAGATGCGGTCAGCGAGGAGACAACGGAGACAATCGGCCTGCCGTCGGCGTTTCATTTGTACGCTTATGAATTTTGAATTTTCCTCAGAGGTAAGATACCATTTTAAACAAGTTTCTACTTTCACTCAGCTTACTTACTCCCAGTGAATTATGTGAACAGATCAGAATGAAATGTTCGCTTGGCTTCAACCAAGGAACAATTGTAAGTATCAGAATACTGAATGACCATGAAGAAAGTATTCTTTAATGATCATCTAATGTTAATTCTCATGCATAATCTTTTTATCATCATATTTCTACTTGAAACATAACTTAAACACAAGCAGCTACGGTTATGGAGCAGAACTCGCCAAATGCTCTACAAATGAAATTGGAGGGAAAAAGTAGCCTACATTCACAATTAACATTAACCCCTTAGCGCAGGTATAGACACCTGCATCCATGGATACCGAAATGTAATGGCTAAATTAATTCTGTAATTGAATTTTCAAATGTTTTACTTCAATGGAACAATTTCATTCAGTATCTGCAATACAAATACTGAGTGATGAAGCATTAAATAAGCTCTTGCACAACAGGAAAAAATTTTGCTTTATTTGTATTATGCACAAAGGGAAACATTTGAGTTCACAGATATATTGAAATAATAATAATAATAATAATAATAATATGGCAAATGTGAATTTAATCTTTAAAAAACAGTCAATATGCAATAATTTCATTAAAATATTCCAATGAGAAACGTAATAAAATACCTCAATCACTTTAAAGAATAGTTCAATAAATAATTAAATTATCATATAATTCAAGAAAATGGATCTACAGTGCCTGACAAAAGTCTTGTCGCTATGGACATAGTAACTAAAAATAGCATATAACTTTATTTCTAACCAATCAATTGTTACAATAAATGGTCCATTTTAATGTCAAGGGCTTTCACATTAATAATTTGGTGCAAAATGAAACCGTCAAAAAGTGTTCTGATGTTCACAGCTTGGCTAAGCCCATAACATCTGTTTTTGCTAGGACAAAAGTCTTGTCGTCTCTTCAGATGATGCAACAAATCGCAGATTAGAGTTTAACCTATGACAAATACTGTAATTAACACATTCCCAGATGTGTATAGAAATAACTCCAGCACACCAGACTTTCATATGAGGTGCGACTAGACCTCTGACAACATACCAAAGATTCAACCACAGACCAAAGTGCTGATCATCATCTTTAATGTATCCAAATGTCAAGTGGAGGGGATGAGAAAAAGATTTGAAGAAACTGGTGACGTTCATGACAAGCGCAGGTCAGACAGACCCCGGTATGACAACTGTTTGAAAGGACCGTTTGTTGCTTCAACTACAAGGCTAGCCCTTCTTCAACTACAGCAAAGCTACATGAGGAAATGTCACCAAAAATCCTGGTATCTACAAGAAGAGTTTGTCAAATTCTCTCTCAAAGTGGTTTTCATAGCCAAATTAGTACACAGAAGTCTGCATTAAACAGAAAACAAAAAACCTGCATTGCATTTGCCAAGGCTCACAGCTCGCAGAAAGGATTGATACTGGAAAAGTGGCTGAAAGTTTATTTTTCTGGTGAATCATCCATTGAACTGCATGCCAGTCGCCATACAAGACCTGTTGGAACCTTCATGGACCCAAGATTCTCCCAGAAAACAATCATGTTTGGTGGAGGAAAAATCATGGTTTGTTGTTACATCCAGCATGGGGGTGTGAGAAAAATCTGCAGAGTGGATGGCAACATCAACAGCCTGAAATATCAAGAAGTTCTTGCTGCCCTACTTATACTGCTGCTCCTTCTCATTCTTCTGCCTCCATGTCACAGTTCCTGAAAGCGAAGAAGCTGAAGGTACTCCAGGATTGGCCAACCCAGTCACCTGACATGAACATTATTGAGCATTTCAAGGGTAAGATGAAGGAGGAGGCTTGGAAGATGAAACCATAGAATCTTGATGAACTCTGGGAGCCCTGCAAGACTGCTTTCTATGCCATTCCAGATGATTTCATCATCAAGTTATCTCAGTCATTGCCAAGACGTATGGATGCAGTCCTCCAAGCTCATGGGAGTCATATGCAAAATTAATTCTTTTTTCCAAGGCACCATGGCTTTATGTTCTGATATTATAGTGGCATATTTGTGTATTCAAAATAAAGTGTATGTATAATTTCCACATTTTTTTTCAATGCGACAAGACTGTTGTCCAAGCAAAATCTGACCTTTCTGTACAAATTAAATTATAAAACTCAATCAATGACACAAAATTCTATTTTGGTATATTTCGCATAATCTAGAGGGTTTTGCCTTTCATATAAGCCATTTTTGATTCCAATTGATCAACTACAAGTCAGGTTATTATTTGTTGTTCCTACAACTTGGATAAGTGACAAGACTTTTGTCAGGCACTGTATAAATAATTGCATGAAATAGTTAAATAATTTCAGATACATTGTTAACAAGACTTAAAACATTCAATACATAGTCTAATGAATAATTCAAAATATTGTCCTTTACAGGTGGGTTCGAGAGGGCCATACTGCAGGGTGAATCCCCATGATCCCCTGTTGCGCCTCTATTTTGAGGGAGGTGACCTGCTGAAGGACTTCCGCATATCAAGGTCATCGCTGAAGAGGCTTATCCGTCTCCTGGGAGAGAACGACCATGGATGGGGGAAGTCGATAGAGGTGCTGGTGTTTGTGTACTGACTGGCCTGTGGAACGTCCTAGCAGGTCGTGTCAGAGGCCTTTGACATTCCCCGCACCACATGCCATGACATGGTCCTGCGGGTCAGTAAGGGCATCCAAGCGGTTTTCAGGAGGCTCATCTGCCTCCCCACCCCCAAAGAGCTGGAGGAGATTGGAGCCGGGTTCCAGCAGCTGTCTGGTTCCCCAGCCTTAGGGCGGGTGGCAGGGAGCATTGATGGCTGCCATGTCCGCATTGTTCCACCTGGGCGGTTTGCAGCGGACTACTACAACAGGAAGCTGTTCTTCTCGGTCCAGTTCCAGGCCATCTACGACCACAAGGGACGCTTTCTGGATGTGCAGGTGGGCTTCCCTGGCTGCATCCATGATGCCCGGGTCCTGAGGTGCAGCCCCTTCTATGTCCACCAGCTATACCCACCTCCTGGATGGTGTCTGCTGGGCGATGGCGGATACCCGTGCTTGGCAGAGCCCATCTGCCTGATGACGCCATTCCACGAGCCTGTCCGGAATCCTGTGGAGGGCAGGTACAACACCAGGCTGTCCAGGGCATGGTGCGTGGTGGAGAGGGCACTTGGGGTCCTCAAGACCAGGTGGCGCTCCATTTCCTGAAGGCACTGGAGGTGAAGGTTGAGTGTGTGCCTGAGGGCATCTGTGCCCGCCTTTTCCTGCACAACGTCTGCCTCGGGAATGGGGACGTCTTGGAGCCTGAAGTCGAAGACGAGGATAACGGGGATAATGTTGAAGCCCACGAGCCTCTCCAGCGGTCCGGGGACACCCTCAGGGGCAGACTTGCAGCATCGGTCTCTGCTCCTGATATTCCCATTGCAGTGCTGCAGGAACATGATTATTGTTAGTTGTTTTTTTGTTTTGTGTTTCTCTTTGTTCCTGATTTATCTCAAATGTTAAGTGTTATTCACCCTTGGTGTACATAGTTGTATTATAGTTCTTTTACAACCCCAATTCCGAAATAGTTGGGACAAAGTGTAAATTGTGAATAAAATCAAAACGCAATGACTTTCGAATCACACCAGCCAGTATTTTATTCACAATAGAACAGAGACAACATAGCAAATGTTAAAACTGAGAAATTTTACAATTTTATCCACAAATTGAGCTCATTTCAAATTTGATGGCTGCTACAGGTCTCAAAAAAGTTGGGACAGAGGCCTGTTTACCATGGTGTTGCATCCCCTCTTCTTTTTAACACAGAGTGGAGGCGTCTGGGCATCGAGGAGACAAGTTTCTTGAGTTTAGCCATTGGAATTTGATCCCACTTTTGTTTAATACAGGCTTCCAGCTGCTGGAGAGTTTTGGGTCTCCTTTGACAGACTTTTCGTTTAATTATGCACCAAATGTTCTCAATCGGTGAAAGATCAGGACTGCAGGCAGGCCAGTTCAGCACAGAGACTCTTCTACTACGAAGTCATGCTGTTGTAATAGCTGCAGTATGTGGTTTTGCATTGTCCTGCTGAAATACACAAGGCCTTCCCTGGAATAGATGTCATCTGGAGGGGAGCATATGTTGCTCTAAAACCTTTATATACCTTTCAGCATTCATGGTGCTTTTTAAAACATGCAAGTGTCCCACGCCATATGCACTAATGCATCCCCATACCATCAGAGATGCTCGCTTTTGAACAGAATGCTGATAACAGGAAGGGTGGTCTTTCTCCTCTTTAGCCCGGAGGACACAACGCCCATGATTATCAACAAGAATGTCAAATTTGGACTCGTCTGACCACAGGACACTTTGCCACTTTGCTACAGTCCATTTTAAATGAACCTTGATCCACGGAACATGGCAACGCTTCTGCTCAACAGTGGCTTCTTTTTTGCATGATAGAGTTTTAGGTGGCATCTGTGGATGGCATGGCGAACTGTGTTTACAGACAGTGGTTTCTTGAAGTATTCCTGGGCCCCTTTAGTAATGTCAATGACAGAATCATGCCGGTGAGTGATGCAGTGGCGTCTGAGGGCCCGAAGATCACGGGCATCCAGTAAAGGTCTTCGGCCTTGTCCCTTATGCACAGAGATTTTTCCAGTTTCTCTGAATCTTTTGATGATGGTATGCACTGTCGATGATGAGACCTTCAAAGCCTTTGCAATTTGACGTTGAGGAACATTGTAATAAAGTATTCCACAATTTTTTTACGCAAGCCTTCACAGGTTGGAGAGCCTCTGGCCATCTTTACCTCTGAGAGACTCAGCCTCTCTAAGACATCCCTTTTAGAGCCAATCATGTTACACATCTGACACCAGTTAACTTAATTACTTGCAAAATGTTCTTACAGCTGATACTCTTATATATTAATTGCTTTCTCAGCCCTTTTTTGCCTGTGTCCCAATTTTTTTGAGACCTGTTGCAGCCAGAAAATTTGAAATACCGTATTTTCCGCACTATAGGGCGCACTGGATTATAAGGCGCGCTGTCAATGAATGGTCTATTTTTGAACTTTTTTCATATATAAAGCGCACCGGACTATAAGGCGCATTAAGCGAAACAAAACCATCAGATAAGTCAGTCAGTCAAACTTTATTAAACGCGTTCACAATAACTCTCAACATTGTTCAAACGTTAATGAGCGTATTCACAATAACTCCCAACCTTGTTCAGTTGTAACACGTAAAAAAAACACAGTCTGATACCGCTAAATCAAACGTAAGCGTATTCACAATAACTCTCAAAATTGTTCAGTTATAACATGTAAAATACAACACAATACACTCACTTTTTCAGTTCATTCCACGACCACAAATCCCTCAAATTCTTCATCTTCAGTGTCCGAGTTTAACAGTTGGGCGATTACGGCATCCAGCATGCCTGGATCCCTCTCGTCATTATCCGAGTCAGTGTCGTTGCTGTTACCTAGCAGTTCAGTGATGATTCCGGCCTTCGTGAAAGCTCGGACCACAGTTGAGACTGATACCTTAGCCCAGGCATCCACGATCCATTGGCAGATAGTGGCGTAAGTCGCCCGGCGCTGTCTCCCTGTCTTGGTGAATGTGTGTTCGCCTTCTGTCATCCACTGCTCCCACGCAGCTCGCAGTTTAACTTTGAACGCCCTGTTGACACCAATATCTAGTGGCTGGAGTTCTTTAGTTAATCCACCCGGAATGATGGCAAGCTGCGAATTAGTTTGCTTCACTTGGTTTTTGACATCATCGGTGAGATGGGCGCGCATGGAATCGCAGATCAATAGGGACGGAGATTTGTGGAAAAAGCCATCCGGTCTCTTGACGTAAATTTCTCTCAGCCACTCACTCATCTTTTCCTCGTCCATCCAGCCCTTCGGGTTAGCTTTGATGATGACGCCGGCTGGAAACTTTTCTTTTGGCAAAGTCTTCCTCTTGAAAATGTCCATGGGTGGAAGTTTCTGGCCATTAGCCTGGCAACCGAGAACTACAGTGAAGGATGACTTCTCGTTCCCTGTGGTGCGTACAGACACCGTTCTGGTCCCTGTTTTCTCCACAGTGCGGTTCATGGGGATATCAAAGGTGAGGGGAACCTCGTCCATGTTGGTGATGTGCTTTGGCCGGATCTTCTTTTCAGTGATCTTGTTTTTGCAGTATGTGCGGGAAGTGGCCAGCTTTTCTTCGTAATCTTTTGGCAGTTGCTGCGAGACAGTAGTTCGTGTGCGGATGGAGAGATTACGTCTTTTCATAAAACGAAAGCACCAAGAAGGACCGCCTCGAAAGTCATTGATATTCATGTCCCGTGCTAACGCTGTTGCCTTCATTCGAATAGAGACTGTACAGACGCTTCTACCTGCTGCTCTCTGTTCAATAACCCACTGTTCAATTTTGTCCTCTAACTGTGGCCATCTCGCATTGTTCCCTCGGAAACTCTGTGTGGTCTTCTTTACTTGGCGCAGGTCATCTTCTTGCTTCCTCCACTTCCGTACCATTGATTCATTAATGTTGAATTCTCTCGCAGCTGCTCTATTCCCATGTTCTACTGCGTGACTGATAGCCTTCAGTTTGAAGTCCACGTTGTAAGCCTGTCTCTTGACAGGTGCCATTTTGGGGTCCTTATACACACACACTGTAATATTATGGTGAAGCACAGTATGTATTACTCCGCGACGCTCCTGACTACGGTAGCCGTAATGCTGCAAGCGGTGCGGCTTTGTAGTTTACCAAAGTCGTACTAAAACATTTTGACAGAGCGCCGTGAGCGCCGTGTAGCACACAAAATCGCTTCGAGGTCAGTAAGCACAACCAGAATTAATCCATATATAAGGCGCTCCGGATTATAAGGCTCACTGTCATTTTTTGAGAAAATTAAAGGCTTTTAAGTGCGCCTTATAGTCCGGAAAATATGGTAAGCTCATTTCATGATAAAAATGTAAAATGTCTCAGTTTCAACATTTGAAATAAATGTTATCTATGTTCTATTGTAAATAATATATTGGCTCATCTGAAAGTCATTGCATTTTGATTTTATTCACAATTTACACCTCGTCCCAACTATTTTGGAATTGGGGTTGTAGTTATCGTGTGTATTTCCTTTCATCTGTTTTGTATTGTGCACATGCTTTTGTTTTCCCCTCACACATGCTCTCGTCCTCCTTGTTTTGTTTTGTAATTTGCGCACCTCACTCCCTTGTTAGTAATTACACCCTTTGCCATGGTTTTTCTCATCCCTTGCACCTGCGTTCAATTCCAATTAGCTTATTTTCCCTTAATATAGCCCCATGTTTCACACAATCTATGTGAGTTTGTTTGTAAATATCCTGGTTGTTAACCTAGTATGCTAATACTGAATGTGCGTATGAAACCATGCAGACATTGCATTAGAAAAGGGGCTAAAATTAGTATGTACACCTGAGTGTCGTATTTATATAACTGCCGATCGGAGCCATAGCTGATAAATACCAGTAACCACTGCAGTCATTTGACCCGGGAGTGAACGCAGATTGCACTGAAGACAAAACCTGATTGTTAATGGGTGTTAGTGGTTTTTTTGGCCGGTGTAAAAGGGGCCTCATATTCGAAGGTTTCATAGCTAGCCATGCATCATGACTGCGGCCAAAATTCAGCACATAAGCTGTGCCATCTTAACAAATTCTAACTGCTACAGTTATGCTATCTCTTGTAAAACATTAAATAAGTCAAAAGACTGGTAAATATGTGGTAAACAGATGATATTTCTGTGTTTAGGCACTTGGACAAAAATTTCAACTTGATCAATTCTTGTTTTGAATGTGATGACTGGATAGTGTAGGAAAATACCTTTCCATTGACACCTCATTTGTTGAAATACAGTTGCAAAAAAAAGTAAAGTGTGTGAACCCTTTGGAATTACCTGGATTTCTGCATAAATTGGTCATTAAAATGTGATCTGATCTTCATCTAAGTCACAACAATAGACAAAAACAGTCTTCTAAAACTAATACCTCACAAACAATCATATGTTTTCATGTTTTTATTGAACACAACATGTAAACATTCACAGGGTGGAAAAAGTATGTGAACCTCTAGACTAACGACTTCTCCAAGAGCTAATTGGAGTCAGGAGTCAGCCAACCTGGAGTCCAATCAATGTGACGAGATTGGAGGTGTTGGTTAAAGCTGCCCTGCCCTATAAAAAACACACAACAGTTTTGAGTTTGCTATTCCCAAAAAGTATTGCCTGATGTGAACCATGCCTCGCACAAAAGAGCTCTCAGAAGACCTACGAGTAAGAATTGTTGACTTGCATAAAGCTGGAAAGGGTAACAAAAGTATCCCTAAAAGCCTTGATGTTCATCAGTCCACGGTAAGACAGATTGTCATAAAATGGAGACAGTTCAGCACTGTTGCTACTCTCCCTAGGAGTGACCGTCCAATAAAGATGACTGCAAGAGCACAGCGCAGAATGCTCAATGAGGTGAAGAAGAATCCTAGGGTGTCAGCTAAAGACTTACAGAAATCTCTGGCACATGCTAACATCTCTGTTCACAAATCTACTATAAATAAAACATTAAACAAGAATGGAGTTCATGGGAGGACACCACGGAGGAAGCCACTGCTGTCCAGAAAAACATTGCCACATGTTTGAAGTTTGCAAAAGAGCACCTGGATGTTCCACAGCACTACTGGCAAAATATTCTGTGGACAGATGAAACAAAAGTTGAGTTGTTTGGAAGGAACACACAAAGCTATGTGTGGAGAAAAAAAGGCACAGCACATCAACATCAAAACCTCATCCCAACTGTGAAGTATGGAGGAGGGGCATCATGGTTTGGGGCTGCTTTGCTGCCTCAGGGCCTGGACGAATTGCTATCATCGATGGAAAAATGAATTCCCAAGTTTATCAAGACATTTTGCAGGAGAATTTAAGACCATCTGTCCGCCAGTTGAAGCTCAACAGAGGATGGGTGATGCAACAGGACAACGACCCAAAGCAAAGAAGTAAATCAAGGACAGAATGGTTTCAACAGAAGAAAACACGCCTTCTGGAGTGGCCCAGTCAGAGTCCTGACCTCAACCCAATTGAGATGCTGTGGCATGACCTCAAGAGAGCGATTCACACCAGACATCCCAAGAATATTGCTGAACTGAAACAGTTTTGTAAAGAGGAATGGTTCAAAATTCCTCCTGACCGTTGTGCAGGTCTGATCTGCAACTACAGGAAACGTTTGGTTGAGGTTATTGCTGCTAAAGGAGGGCCAACCAGTTATTAAATCCAAAGGTTCACATACTTTTTCCGCCCTGCACTGTGAATGTGTATATGCTGTGTTCAATAAAAACATGAAAACATACAGTATAATTTGTGAGGTAGTAGTTTAAGAAGACTGTGTTTGTCTATTGTTGTGACTTAGATGAAGATCAGATCACATTTTATGACCAATTTATGCAGAAATCTAGGTGATTCCAAAGGGTTCACATACTTGTTCTTGCAACTGTATCTTTATTACAACCTAAGTTACAGCTCTGAGAAGTGCTTTAATTAGTGCGTAATTAAACGAAGAAATGCATGAAAACTAAAGAAAAAACTGTGATGGTGAAATGGTTCAAAAATGAGAGGAACACATTCTATTCTTAATATCTCCCATATAGTGAAAATATCATCATGAAATTTTCACTGGAGGTACACTATAATATGAGGATGACACTGAAGTGACATAATCCAAAATGACCCTTGTGACCTTCAGAAGTTCATGGCAAAGGTCAAGGTCACAAGGAAAATGAAAGAGGAATCATGAGAAATGAAGCAATATACCCATGTAAAAGCTAACTAATGAACCAAAATATTCAACTTTCTCCCAACAGGTAGAAGTTTTATCTTCAACATCAGAAATTGATGGGAATTTTAATGTCGGCCATCTTGGAAATGGCTCTTGGTGGCCATCTTGAATGTATAGTCACGAAAGCCTATCGCGTAACATATCATTTCGGAGAGGAAATCCTCACGGTTTCATAGCAATGGAGGAAAAACCAATGCATACCTTCTGGAATGAGTTATGCATCCAAGTCACAAAGAACATATCATCAAGAACAAAATTCACAAACAGCTGAGAAAGTGGGACCATGTAATCCTCCAAATCTGACTTGTCCTGTTCAAGTGACCAGTAAGCAATTTCCATCGATGCTGCTTTTCTCTTGGTACCTTTGGTGAATTAAATCACCTTCCCATGATATTTTACATCAGTGCCATCTTCATGCCAGTAGTGGTCAAGATAAGTGTCAACAAGATCCTCTGGGTTTGAAATGATTTGACGTAAAGTCTTCATCTGAGAATCGGAAAGTTCTTTAGACATTACAGTCTCTAGTTCTTGTTTCAAGTTGTCAATTGAAGTGGGGTTTGTTGCAGCCATTTTTTGCTTACCAGCCCCATGGGCTGATAAACTATTGTCGTGGTGTGGCGTCTGTCGTCCGGAACATTTTTTATCTTTTTTTTGGCCTGATGAATTTTTGTGTAAATTTGCAGTAACATAATACTAGACCATATCTCCAGACCTTTTTCGCAGATTTTTTGATTGAATCATTTTTGTCCGTTTTATGGGCCCTTGAAATTTTGGCTCCAATGTTAAAGATAGGACTGAAAAAATTTAAAAAATTATTTCTCAAAAACTGCGTGATAAATTTTTCTCTAAATCAGGCGATCAACTTACCTTGGTACCGTCAATGAACAGTACGAGCGCCATTTTGATTGAATCGACAGAAGTGGGTCTGTTGGGGGCGCTGTACTTTATGAATATGCAAGATGGCCTGTGGAGGCCAAATGGTTGCAGATAGAGATTAAGTTTGTATTATCGACATATAGGAAGTCATATATGACCTATACATTGGCAATATTAAATTTGACCACAGATGACTTTGAAAGGTTAAACTTGAGGTCAGGGAATATATTAACAATGTTAAAAGATATGACTTAAAATTTCAAAAAATTATTTCTAAAAAACTGTCCAATAACTTTTTTTTCTAAATCTGGCAATCAACTCACCTTGATACGCTTCATGTACAGTGTGAGTGCCATTTTGATTGAATCGATGGAAGTGGGTCTAGTGGGGGCGCTGTACTTTAACATTGGGTCTTATGGAGAATGGGCCAAATCGCCTGTGGAAGCTAAATGGTAGCAGATAGAGATTAAGTTTGTATTACTGACATATTGGAAGTAATATATGACCTATATTTTGGCTGTGTTAAAGTTGACCTCAGATGACCTTGGTCAAGCAAAATGTTACAATTTTCAAAGGTTTGTAGGCTTGAAAATATAGAAGATTGGAAACATATGTGCATTGAACACTTATAGGAAGTCATGTATGAACTTTCATTTGGTGACATTGAACTTGACCTTCAGTGACCTTGAATGCCCAAACTTCACAGCGAAATTTTAATGACTTATATCAGCAAAATGGTTACAGATAGTTTCGGTTTGTATTGGAGAAGTATAGGAAGTCATACATGAACTTTCATTTGGTGGCCTTGAACTTGACTTTCGGTGACTTTCGAAGGTCAAACTTCACATAGTGAAATTTCAATGACTTCTATCACCTAAACTATTACAGATAGAGCTTAGGTTTGTATTGTGGCCATATAGGAAGTCATGTATGAAGTTTCATTGGGTGACCTTGAACTTGACCTTCAGTGACCTTCAACGGCCAAACTACACAGTGAAATTTCAATGACTTATATCAGCAAAATCGTTACAGATTGAGGGTAGGATTGTATTGGAGACGTATAGGAAGTCATATATGAACTTTCATTTGATGACCTTCGTATTGACCTTCAAAGGTCAAATGTGATCTAGTGAAAATTCAATGACTTGTATCACTAAAACGGTCACAGATGGAGCCTAGGTTTGTGTTACTGACATCTAGGAAGTCACATATGAACTTTCATTTAGTGACATTCAACTTGACTGTCTGTGACCTTTGAGGGTCAGGCTCGACTGTGAAATTACAATGACTTGTATCACCAAAATGGTCACAGATTGAGCCAAGGTTTGTATAGAGACATTTAGCAAGTCATATATGAAGACCATTTGCTGACCAAAACGTGACATTCTGTGACCTTTAAAGTTCACAATTGACATATTGAATACATATTGACGTATTATAATGACTTGTATCACCAAAACTGCTTCAGAGCTTAGGATTGTATTACAGAAGGTCTTATAAGAAGGTCTTTATTTAGTGACCTTGACATTGATTTTTATTGATTCAAATGTCAAACTTCACATGAAATTTTCATAACTTGTATCACCGCTGTAAGACTGCTTGCCGGTAAGCTACAGGACCCTTGGTCCTTTTTTTTTTTTTTACTTTTCCGCTTTACACACTGTCTCTCTTCTGCACTTTATCGGCTTGCCTTCTCATGTATTGTGCCCTCATCTCCTCTTCCCGCTTTTTACGAACTGTATTTTTCTTCTGTGCCTAGGAAATGGAAAAGTAAATCTGCCGCTCTTGCTCTTCTTCAGATTTGTTTTCAAGCCAAGTGAGGGTCTTGTTCTTTGCTGCGCAAACCTTTGCATCAATGAAGCCCACTGTTGTATTCGGCGCCCTACGGTACTGGTGGTCAGTCATCCCCATTACTTCTTCGCTGAAGATGTTATGGACAGGTGCACATTTGGTGGATTGTAACATATCTGGGGTCGCTGAAGAGAGTTCACCCCTCAGATACGACATGAGCTGGTGGTCTAGAACAGAAATGGAGCCATCGAGCAACTCTTCACCACCTCCTGGAAGTAGGCCTTGTCTTCCTCACATGAACTATTCCCCGTTCGCAGTGCACACAAGACTTTGACATCATCTTGGAGTGGGCAACTGAGGGCATCCTCCTTGGTGGTCACAAGAGACATCGGGTCTTCTCTGAATTCCCGGAGCTTGGACATCACTGACTTCAAAAGTAGCACAGCATCAAGATTTGAACGCTTTTCTTCATTCCCATACAACACCCATATCCACGGGCCTGTAACCAACTCTCCAATGAGACCCAGGGCTCTCAACTGTGAAACAAAGTGTGAGTCCTCAAGGTCCTTTATCAAGGCGGGTTTGAAACTTGAGGTTGAATTACACAATTTTTTTCAAGTGGATGTTCAGAATTGTGTCTCTCAAGAAATAGTAGGTACCAGCCAGATGAAACAGAATGTGGATTCTGTTACCTACATATAGTGGTAACATACTATTTTGAATGTCATTTGTCCTCACGAACTCCCCGAATCCCTTGCAGGGGTTCCCAAACCCGGTCCTGGGGCCTCCCTGTGTATGCTGGTTTTTGTTCCAACCATAATTGCCATCATAGGACTTTAATAAGCTGTTAATTTGTCCTTATTAGGAAAATTTGTCCTAATTTTTCATTTTGTGCTAAAAGAAGTTATTTGCCGTCTTAAGCCAAATTTTCATAGAAATATCCATGTGTAGAATAAAAGAACCTTGAATTTAATGGGTTTTTTTCTGCATGGCAAGCAATTTCAGGTAATAACACATTTAAACCAATACTTCCTACGCGCGAAGTAAAAAGTCACAAGACCCCGCACTCATGCCCCTTTTCCACCGAGCTGGTGCTGGTGCTGGTTCGGAGCCAGAGCCTGACTTAGCACCGGTTCTTTCGTTTTCCACAGCCTACGCACCGGCTCCCAAGTCTCAAAACTGGTGCTAGAGTAAGCATCAACTCCTTGCTGGTCTAGAGTTAAGAACCGATTACGTCAGGTGCTGAGGGCGGAGTTATCGTGACCAACAAGACTGGAGCAAACGCTGTACCGCCACTTTTAAAAAACCAGCCGAGCGAGTGTAGTGTACTTTCGTTTTCATTAATCAGTCAAAAAATTGAGAAGGCTAAGCGGCAGTGGTCTGAGGAGGAGAACCACTGCTTCCTGGTACTGTGGTCATCTGCTGAGGTCCAAAACAAGTTGGAGGGGGCCTCTCGGACCAAGGCTGTGTACGAAAAAATCCAGCTGGAGATGGCTGCAGCCGGGTACGACCGAACTGTGGAGCAGCTGATTAACAAACTGAAAAAGGTGAAGAAGGATTACAGGGACCAGAAAAGAGAGCTGGGACGTAGCGGCGGTGGTCAGCCGGAAAGGAATCCACATTTTGCATTCTGTCCTTGGCAAGCAGGCTGGCAAACCAGTCTACCGGGGCCCTGAACTCGGGTATAACAGAACTGGAAGCAATGGAGGACGAGTCTGTCATCCAAACGAACGCCATCGCGACTGATCCTGGTGAGTGTTATTTCTCTAACACCTTATTGTTAACGTAGACAATGATTTTATTAATTAACGCTTGCTACAAATGCCCCAGATCAATTCAATAGATGTTATGTTAGCTTACGTGGTAAGTTATCAACGTTAGCAAAAAACCAGTGGCTAGCGTTTGCTAATGTTAGTTAGCCGCCCGCAAACTAACAATACCCAACCAACCTTGTTTTGCCCCATGTGTTCAACTAAGTACCGTTAAAACTGTGGTTGTATTGGTGTTTTTTTCGATGTCCTCAACATTGATGCGAGTTGTGAGCACATAGCCTGTGCTAACTTGAGTGATTCAGCTATGGCGAGCAAGCTAGCGACGCTGACATGAACAATAGGCAAGATTAAAGGTGCGTTTTTTTAAATAGCATTTTTAACATTGGCAGGGTCTCGCCTAGTCACTTAGCATGTCTTCACAAGATGCTTATATTGTACAGAGGGGTGAACACATTTGTTAATTGGAAGCCCTGTTTGTTGGTTATGTTATTTACAGAATTATCGACCTTGGACGAGGAGTCAGATTTGTCCTGGTCGCTGGTCTGCTGCTCGCCCGCCCCATCCTGCAGCTCATATTACGGGACCTCTTCCTCCTCGCAACAGCCTAGATTAGGTAAGATTTGTTCAGACAGTTATGCAGTTTTAACCCAAACCCAAAAATTTTAAGTTTCAATTGACTTACAGTAAAATGTGTTACAAATATGTCTAAAACATTGAATTTAGGCGAGTGTTTTCAAACCTTTTGTGCTCAAATAACACTAAAGGGCAGAACAGAAGCTCAAGCCAACCAAAATTTGCCAAATGCTTTAAGGGGAGGTTTGTTAGGGTGTAATTTTGTTGCATTATTGAATAATAGTGATTTCTATAGATATTTATACTGTTGTGATTTTACACAGGAAAAAGGAAGCGGGATGCTTCAGCAGATCTGCTGGAGTACCTGGAGAGGTCAGAGGAGAGATATTTGGAACAGTGCAGGAAGGACCAGGAGCTGGCCACCGCGATGCTCCAGAACATCCAGCGGATGAATGACAACACAAGTGCCCTCAAAGGGCTGATGGGACGCATGGTGTCAGTGCTGGAGGGACTGTCACGCGGAGCAAATTAAGGGACTGACTAAGTCAAGATTCAGAGACTGATTGCACTCTTTTCCTTTTATAATTTCTTTTTTCTTCATCCCTGTTAAGCACTTTTTAGAATTTCAAGTATTTTTTTTGTATTTTTTCCACTTGTGCACACAATAAAAGTATGTGATGACAGAAGCCTGTTGTGCTTTTATGCACAACAATTTTCAAAGGTTTTCATGCACTGTGTATTTACATTTTGACAGAATCAGTACTTATCACTGCGAGTTTAATTACCCCCCAAAGAAACAGTGGAGAAAAGATTGTCTGCTTCAGTAAATTTATTAAAGAACCATAAGCACTGTACATGGTGTGACATTTTCATCAAAATATATGATCATCTCAAGGAAATTGAATAGTCCATCACGCATCCCCACAGTGAAAATATGCCATCAAAGCTGCCCTAATATCAGTCCCTTCTGGATTACCATGCTCAGGTAAAGCTTGGACAGGAGGCTGTGTTCATGTGTCTGCCAGGGAACTCCTCAATGAAATCATCCCCATGTTCGTCACAAATATTGTGAAGTACACAGCAGGTGAGGGCCATTTTCTTGCTCAGCTCCAGCTTGCAGTCATTTCTTTTTAGGAGACATCTCCATCTTCCTTTTAATCTACCAAAAGCCAGGGGCTGCATTAGGAGAAAATTTTTTTTTAGCCACCGTGGCTAACTCTGCTCAAATTTCTTTAGCCACATGAAAAAATTTTTAGCCACATGCATAGTAAAACTTTGGATTAAAAACGCAGACATACCAGTCAAAAGTTTGGTAGCACCCACATTTTTCTTACAATACATGTTAAATAAAAAATAAGCAGTCTTTATTTTGTAAAAAAAAAAAATTAGTTCCTAAATCTATCGAACTAACCACCATTTGTTGTCATACACTGCCCGTCCAAAAAAAAAAAAAAATCACCGTTTGGAAATAAATGAACAAATTCTATGATTGGATCATCATTGCAGTTATTAATATGTTTCAGCGGGCAATAATCATTTTAACCCTGACTGATGAAGCGCGTTGCTAATCATTTCTTAAAAAATCACGTCTGAAGATGCATCCCTTGATGGTGGAAAAGATTTTACAGTATTTCAGAAGGGGCAAGTTATTGGCCTGTATTTAGCAAAGAAAACAATGAATGAGAAAAACAAGTATGAGGAATCATTTTCAAAGACAAATTTGCCACCACAAAGTCCTGACCTTAACCACATTGAAAGTTATTGGGATGTGCTCAAGGAAGACCACCGAGTGGTTCAACCATTTTGTCGAGAAGACAAGATCTCAAGCCAAAAATTATAGCATTTCTGATCGAAAATAAATGTTCTGGCATTGCATATGGCTGTCAAAACAATGACAAAATGAATTTGCACTGTAATCAAAGCTACAGGGGTTCCAACTAAATATTTGAGTGTGCGACTTTTTTTTTTTTGGACAGGCAGTGTATTTGCAGAGCATTCTCACATTTTTTTTTTTTAACAAGGACAGTCATATGACTATAGTTAATTTGCAGCTGCACGACTGTCTAACTTCCTAAAGACGTGCTGCACTTGAGGTGTGCTTTTCATCAACCCTTTTTGCCCAAAAGTCAAAAACCGCTTGACTTTAATTTTGGCTGTTGGAAAATAGTAGAAGGAGCTTATTTGTCAGTTTACTTTGCAAAATATGGCTTCTTTGAAAATTCCAAAATTTTGGACACTATTTAAACAAGTAAATTATTCTCTTTTCACTTCTTACTGTTAGCCTTTGATAAGATTTCATTTAAGTAGTATATACAGTAGAGAAGTTAAGCTGTTTAAATTACTCTAAAACAGTGCTGTGACATTAGCGAAGTGTCTCCAAACTTTTGACTGGTACTGTAAGTTAAGGAGGGACAATTTTGGTTTAGGGAATAAACTATCAAAGTTTTGGTACTGACACCGCTTAACTTACATCGCTACATTGCAGTTTGATTGCACTTCTGAATTTCTGCTTTTGATATTTTCCTCGCCCATCCAATGCACTGTCCGCATCGTTCAGTGACTGCCTCCTTCACCTTGTCATGCACTTTTTTTTTATTTTGCGGCCTGTTCAAAAAAAAAAAAAAAAAAAAAAGGGGGGGGTTTCTTGCTTCGCCACAATTCTGAAAATGAGAATGAAGTCAACGAAATACGACCATTTACCGTTTGCAAGATTTTTAACTCGGGCGGGACATTTGCTGAAATGCATGTTCTTGTCAGGACGGCTTCCTTGTCCATTTATTACTTAGTTTTTCAGCCGGAAATAAAGAAGGGCCGTGTAAAAATGAAAGAACTGCTTAAAAAAGGCAGGGTGAATAATTCTGTCGAGGAAAGAGGAGGTCTTCATTGAAAATTAATTTGTGGTTATTTAGTCAGGCTCCATGATCCAAATGCCATATGGCACCTATCAGCAGCTATTTTATAAACAATAGTACGCGGAAATTCGTTCATAAACCATTCGCAAAATTTTATCGGTTACTTACGATAATGACCGAATTACTCAAATAAGTGCATGCCGTTCTGAATGTAATGCAGAGTCAAACTCCGGCAAACTGACCAAGCCAACTTCAATAGCTCATGCAGGCTCATAGATTATTGTCATGACATTAAATGAGCACGTTTCATTACAGAGAAAGTATCTTACTTGTGGTTTGTTAACACGCTTGTGCTTCGCAATATCGTCCCATTTCGAATGCTGGTCTTCCCCCGAGGCGTAATGTACTTTTCTTTGCCAGCTTTTTATACCAGAGACGAGAAGCGCTTCCGTGGCCTGTCGGCATTCTCGGATTGCTCCAGCCATGGAAAAGCCTGGAACCATTTGGGCTGAATAGCCCTGCTTTCGTTTCTGTCGTGTGGCTGCTCTGAAACTTTAGCCTTCTTTTGATTGGGAGGATTCACCCCAACAAAATCATGAAGTGATCGCTGTGCCTATCTTGATTTAGCTGAGCAGCCATTTTAGCATCAAAATGTAGGAATAATAACTGCTGCTCTTGGCCTCAGTTCACTACGTTCCCGCGAAGAGTATATTTTTGGCTTCTCACTGTCTGTGATTGGCTATGCGCGCTGCTCATGGTAAATTTTAATGATACATTAGTGGTCCACGGTGCAGTGCGTGGATCTCAGGGTGATTAGCTGTGTGTGATAACAGCAGGGATATTTTACGCGTTTCGTTTCCGACAGAATTTAGAAGATTGCCGTAACATAGGATTATATTGCCTCTTCTTCAAAATTTAGGCCTTCACCAGCGTGGCTTATTCACCGCAAAATTTCTTCGCCACAACGTTATTTTATTCGCAATGGCAAACATGGCGAGCGGCTAGCGCGGCCCCTGCCAAAAGCCATTTCCACAACCGATCGTGCACTGCTCATTCTGTAGTTGTAAGTGCGTTGTTCAGGGGTCAGTCGGCCAGTGTCCGAGAACGGTTTCATAAGCCACTTCTGCATGGGGTAGGCTGGGTCACCGATAAGGTAATGTCCAACATCACCGCCAGAGATGGTCACTTAGTTTTGCGCCAGTAACTGTCCATCAAATAAAACTTCCCACAAATGTGACTAGCGAAGAACTCTTGCATCATGCACACTCCCTGGAAAGCCAAAGCACACATCCCAGAAAAGCCCTTTGCCATCCACAACTGCTTGAAGAACAACTGAATGCCAGCCTTTGTGGTTGTAGTAGTCTCTGGGATATTCTACTGGTGCAATTATTGGAATGTGGCTGCCATCTATTGCACCCACACACTGTGGGACTCTCCATCGGTTGTTGAAGAATGTGGCCATTTCTACTAACTTTGTAGCATCAGGAATCTTTATGTGTAACGGCAGAAGCACCTTGATGACTGCACTGCAGAAGTCCTGGACACAGTTGAACACGGTGTTCAGGCCTACTCCAAAGAGATGGCTGATTGTCCTGTATTCACTGCCGGTAGCCAGTTTCCAGATGGCAATTGTGACCCGCTTTTGGACTGGGATACACAAGCGGTAATTTGTGTCCTGTTTGACCAAGAAGGCCTTGGTCCGATCGCAGATGTACTGAAACGACTCCCGGGACACACGGAAATTTTGCACAAACTGTTGCATGCCAAAATCTGGAACAACTGTGTCCCATCAGTAGCATGACCGTGGATGTGCCCAGACATCATGCGACCTCCGCCTCGCAATCAGCCGTAAGACCATCTATAAAGATAAACACAGGCGTCATTAATTTCTTATAACGTTTAACTGCTTTTTAATTTAACTTTATGCAAGCATAGTTGACGACAAGTAGCTAAGCTACAGGCTAAAGCTAACAAAGGCTAACATTAACACGTTCATTGTTAAGAATCAAAATGTCTCAAATAATTACCTCTCTCCTCAAACGTAATCGTCGTTGGCTGCGATTACGACGCAGACGGGTGGTCAGTAACAGTGTAATTGACCGGCTCTGTATCGCAAGGTAGGCTTGCAAACACAGCAGCGGCACTTCCATGTACGCGACGAGCTCCTCCATCTTCATTGTTTGGCTTCCGTATGGCGCAACTGTTGCTGGGTAAGTAGACATGCATACAGTTACGTACTGATGTTGTACCGTGACGTAATCGCGTGGCTCCGATTTGGCTCCTCGGCGGTGGAAAACCAAACAGGTTCTTAGGAGGTGCATGGATTGAACCAACTAAGCAGTGGCCCTAGCACCAGCATGGCACCAGCACCAGGTTCTTTTCAGTGGAAAAGGGGAAATGGAAAGCTCTTGACCTTAGCTATTAGACTATGCCCACTTGGCTATAATTGCCACATGGGGGCGCAGTGAAATATTGTTAAAATTAATTTTCATGCATTTATCAATAACAAATTTAAAATCCGATCATCCATGTGTGTTTCCCATCCACTGAAACCTGACAATATACTCTCAATTCAGTAGTTACAACTTCCAAATATAAGAAATAAATCAATATAACTTAAAACTACAAATCCCTATAGCCGCGCCATACAGCTAGAAATAAATTAGCGCTATAGTTGTAGTTCTTCATTTTAGGAACAACTAGGGTTAAGTAGGGTTAGCTAGGGTTGTACAAATGTATATCTAATGAATATATGAATAATTTATTACAGCAGAACAAGTAAAAATACAGCATGTAGTTGAAGTGTGGTAAGAAAAAGTAAACATGCCAGTTTACTCAGCCATTTTAGCTAGTATTATAGAAAAGCTGTTTGCAAATTAGGTTTGTAGATTAAAGTCTTTAAAACATGTATTTATGAAATATAGCTACTAAATATTTCATACAGCAGAAATATATTTCCACTGCAACGTGAATGGCTCACACAAATGGCGCGAATGCGCGAAATTCGCATTTCCCCCTGCTTCGAAATATTCTTTGCAAAAAATTTGGGCGAGTTGAGCAGTGTTCTGAATAGCATCATCGCTGGTATCAAATAACCTATGAATCTCAGTTTCACAGCAAAATAGTGGTATAGTTCAACATTGGGTATGACAACATAATCAGTTTTGTGAATATTTTTATTCTCAAGCTGGCAGTGTTCGTAAAGTAAAATGTTTGTGACGTTTGCGTAGCAACATTAGCGTCACCATCAGTTTGATGATTTGTTGGAGATTGCTGAAAGTACCGCCCCTTGAGTGTTAACAAGGCTTCGCGCAAACTGAGCGGAAAATCTTCAAAGCAAAAAATAAAAAATTATCCCGCGGTCAAACTCCCACGAATAAAGCAAGGAGAAATTTGGTTTGGCGTTCGGTGGAAAAGCCGCTTTAGATGGGGCTGTGGTGGGGAACGAGATGTTGGCCTATGCCAGTGTTGAACGTTAGCCTACCTGAAATCAATCAATCATCGATCATCCATCTATCCAAATGCTTCTTGAGTGTTGTTTAAAGGAAATGTGATGTAACACAGTGATAAACATGCCCCTGTCTCAGCTTTTTTGGGATAGGCTATATTACAGGCATTAAATTCAAAATGAGTGAATATTTCCAAAATAAATAAATAAAGTTTATCAGTTTGAACATTAAAGATTTTGTCTTTGTAGTGTGTTCAACTGAATATAGGTCGAAAAGGATTTGCAAATCATTGTATTCTGTTTTTATTCACATTTTAAACAACGTCCCAACTTCAACGGAATTGGGGGTTTGTATCTATCTGTCTATCTTGACCACTGCCTACCAACCTATCCATCTATCTATCCAGATTCATTTATGCTATGATTTATCAATATTATGATTGGGTTTACCTTTGTGTTCTTGGTAAATAATTGCTGTCACTCACATACAAACCCCAGGGGGGTAAGACAATGTCTGCATTTGGTGCAAAAACTTAAATACATACCCCACTGATGAAGAAGTCATTTGTGAGACCATGTAATAGCCTAATCTCTGTGTCAAAAACCTTTCAAATATCCAGTTGTTTATGTAACACCCAAACAGCACTTGTAGAAACCAAACACCCAGCAGTACCTTAATTACTTCATGTCTCCATATCCAGTTGTTAATACTTTTAATTACCATATGCAACCACAATTTTATGTCTAGAACAATCCACTTAAAACAATTATGCAAAAGTATGGAACTGTCATAAAATCTTTGAAAATAAAGTGTTAATTTATTTTTACTATATTGAGTTAAAGAATAGTGGCACGTACAACGTACATAAGTCATCTAAGAAATAAAAGATTGGTCCAGATTTCGCAGAAAGCTAATTTCAATCTGCAGTTCTTGGCAATGTTTGGCCAAGTTTGGACAAATGTTGACAATAAACTCTGAGGTTAAGTTAAAAAGCATCAACAACAGAACAAGGAGTCATGTTCTATGTCAAATAATGCTAATAACATGCATTATATGTTGTAATTTAAACTAAAAATATCCAATCGTAAAATATAAAAAATAAATGTTTCTCAGATATGTGACAAGGAAAATGGGTTGGATTCATGTTTAATAATTAGGCCTACCTCAGTTAAATTCAAAATTTAGTTAGGACACAGCTCATGGAGGGTCCATGGCATTAACTCTATGTTTCAACATAGCTGAATGTTATCAATGATCTGCACTGGAAAAATACGTGACATGAACTGAAATAAAAGCATAGAAACAAGATCATCTTCAGAGACAAATGATGGAGCCCAAGTTTTCACATCACACATTTATTTTCAGACGTTGAATGCCTGCCAAGGACTGGCTGCAAAGGATTTGAGATGTCACAAAATTTACTTTTAAGCCCACCTTTTTAAAAAAGGACTCTGGATGAACTTCTCACTATGAAGGGCAACAGCCTCCAGTATCAAATGCTACACATACATCATTCTTTAGACAGTGAACCTCAAACATTCAACTGTAACAACATGAGAAACAATGTTTGAGCGGAGTGGGTCTTAGGCAGTTGTAAGACAATGTTTTGGTTGCCAGGAAGGGGTCCAGTCTTCGCCACTGAAAACAGAAAGAATTTTTTTTTCCATTAGAGTTACAGTTACAGTTCATCTTACACTTCACTTTTACATGCACTTGTTGAGCATCTACAATAAACAAACCTTTTCAACAAGTCAAGGACCCATCAGTTCAGAGCTTATCATTTATAACTAATTAAATTTCCATTAAGGACCACCCCCTTTTTGAAAGACATGAACAAAATATTCCACACCTACATGCTATAGTATTGAATGTAGGTTGTATCATAAAATGTCCTGTCTGCATCCAAACACTGTACGACCAGGGATTAAACGAAGGAGAAAAAGAGCAGAACATACCACACTGGACAGGGCTGCCAGTCAACCAAAATTTCTTCTTTGCCCTATCAAAGAAAAAAAAAAAAAAAAAAATTAATTCCACGCTTAGAGTTACAATATTAATTTTTGGTAGGTCATTGTTGATATTTACAGTATTTTATAATGGATTTTTAAGGTCAAATTTTGAAAATGTAATTCAGAAAGACCCATTAGATAGAAATGTGATCACAATTATGGCACAGAAATTACCGACAACATAACAGGGTACATTCTCAATCCTACAACACACTATATGCACTTCTTTTATGCCTGTCTAACCTTTCTCACTCTCTTTTTTAAAATACTCTTGATTGGAAAGACTTCAAGGGCAGTATGGTGGGAGCAATCTGTGAACACGAAAAAGAGGTCATACATTTTTATCAATCAAACAGCCGCCGCCCCCACCCCCACCCAGAGACAGGGAACAGTGTGCGCAGTGGAAAACCAAATCTAAGACCTGGGACTAACATACGTATTCCAGACTGTGTTAATGTAACTGAGAAAAAAATCCATAGTATTTCGTTTATGGAACATAGTAAAATTAGTGGGGTTTTTTTTCCTTTTTTTACAGTAGCATTGCATTAACAAACTGGCATTTAAAGGTTCAAAATCCTGAAAATAAATGAATATTTTTATAGTGATGGGGAGCTCTGACATCAGTTAAAGCAATTAATAATTGAAGTTGAAAGTAATCTTTTATGTGTAAAATTACACCCTATCAACGCCCTCAGTACAAACGTATAGTGTTTTAAAGGGATCCCAGTGGGTTAATGTAGCTCAGTTCGTGTCCATGTATCATATCCATGTCCATGCATTTGGATAGGTCTACGTTCGTGTGCACTCCGACTACTAAAACAGCAGAAATAGCCCTGATAGCCTACATTAGTCGCTTAGATGTGGTCTTAGCAGGCAAAGTCACAAGCGCAGTGTCAGGTCACAAATCTATCACCAGTGTTGCACTGCAGAAGCATATCTTTATCAACCCCTGCCGAGCCACTTCACTTGACTCGGTGCAGACGGGTTCATGTTGAGACATTATAACTGCAACTTGGCACAAGCACAGAAGAAAGCACCTGGTGCTGAACCAAATTGCAAATGCAGAAAAAAACTAGGGCTCATAGTGTTATCAAAATACCAATTCAATTCACAAAAAATATTATAACCACCCTAATCACATCATATACATGCCAGATTTTTTCTTTTTTCGAGTCATACTTTGAAGTGTGCCACTGGCGTCCTCTGAAGAGAACTGGGGGTTTGGAAAAGAAAAAATTACTCATATACCAAATTGACTATTAATTTCCTCCAATAATGGAAGATGACAAAATCTCACAAATGGGGTAATGTGTGTACTGAATGGTACATGAAGGACTAAAAGTACATGCCAATTTAATACCAAAACTGAGTTTTTATTTCTGTGTTTTGGAACAGTGTGACTGTTCAGTATCCACCAAAGTTAGCAATGATCTCACAGATGCAGGTGCACATTCAGAGCACGTAACATTGGTTTGTTTTATGTCAGCGAAAACATAACAGCACTCCAGAAATTTTTCAACCCTCTAAGAACACATGAGTGTCTGAGGGCATAGCATTAATAAATTACTATTGTAAATTTTTTATTGAGCTTTCTGTCACATAATGAGTTGTTGTCAAACTCAGAAACGTTACCCAACTAGCATGACCATAAATGTTAGTGAAACGCAATAGAGACTGAGAAACCAGTGCACATAAATAAGGGAAATAAAAAAAAATATTTTGCCTCTTTTGGAGGTTCCAGAATCCGAACTAACCGCTGATAACCAAAACAGGCAGCGCTCATTTTCAGGTTCTAACCGCTAATAAGCAAAAAAGGCAGTAGGCTTGGGCCGATTTTCGATATTATCGAATATCACGATATTTGTCGTCATATGCAATATTTTTAACAATATCGACCATCGAACAGCTGTTATGGCATCCTCAGACTTTTATTTTACTTTTATACTCCTCCTTCTTTCTGCGCGAAAATCGATCAAAAATAACTGCTGAATTATTTGGGTTAGCCTGTATGCAGCGTTTCAGTACGCAGACATGCCGGATTTAGTCGCAAAGAAGAATGCGAGCTCGCAAATTTGGCAACATTTCGGCTTTCAACCAGGGGAAAATTAAAGTTTGTGTTGGAGTGTGAATGGTTAAAAGGAAAGAAGCCCTTTCTCTCCCCCTGCAACTGACCCGCGGTAAATTTACAGAGGTTTTAGCAGGTGTAATTCAATGAGTGTAATTTCAAATGACAGTAAAATTGATCAATCATATTTCCCCTATGAATGGGCTTTATTATTGCGAACTATGACAAGTTCCGCCCGCTGTCTCCTGAGTAAATCACGAGCTTGAAAAAAAAGGGGTGGTAAATAACCTATCTATCCTGTGTTCTTGTTTCATGAAAGAAGACGTGAGTAGCGCTCAGCGCTGCGAGTGATTAGGATATCGTTTCGAGTTTACTAAACACGCCGTTTTTCAGATTAACATTCAATGAGAAGTTGGAGTTAATCAACGAGGGATGACCTACACCAGACCCTTGGCGCAAAAAACCAAGGCTTTTGAGAGGCATTTCAGCACCAGAAATTACGCGCGATACCCATGTCAGGATGGGCCAAGAAGGAAAATCTGTATTGCTTGGATTGTCTGCCGTGGGTTCTGGGCCATAGATGGATTTTCTGCGCGGGCGAAAAGGCTAGCTAAATGATCATCAAACGGTAAGATATTTCAATAGGCTGCTAAGCCAAGTGATTTTACACTGGCTGCCCCGCCACTGTTCTGTGTATGTTAAATTTTATTTGGGAAAACATTAATTATTCGGAATTACTGAGATGATGAAATGGATCAACCGGTAATCACATTTTTAACGCTGTGTCAATATGCCCTATTATTTTTAACAACCTATATTTATTAAGACCAGCTTGCTTGTGCATTTTGGATCACACTACCGCCTTAAATTGTGATTAGAGCACTCACGCTTTTCAGTATACCATAGATAGCTCAAAATGCAGCCTCCGACGTATCCAGATCAGATTACTTAACGTTAGATGTTACCGAGGAGTCCTCAAAATGTGGTATTTTTTCCAAAAATGCTAGCTGCTTGACGATCTACAAACAAACGGAAAAAAACCCGCTTCATTTTCATTTGAGATTAAAATCCTCCACATCAGTGTTTGACAGTGTGGTGCAATGAAGTTTGGGAAATGTAGTTTTTTTAGCAGCAGCATTGAAATGGTCTGTAGATACTTCAAAATACATTTCCCTTGATGCATCGCTCCTTCATATCAAAGATCGTATACGCACACCCCCTCGTCTTTCACAGGAAACAAAGTTGGGGCAGCTCAATAGCGATTATGCAACCTATTGCATATGTGCAAATGTTTTACATTTATCTTTGCATATAATTAATTTTTAACAGCAAATGCAAGCAAAACTGTCACACTGTACAGCCCTGAGCATATCAACCTCTCATCATTTATTTATTCAGAGGCTAAGGCTACGCTTTATTAACCAGCAAACCCCCCCGGCGATATCGTCTATCGCTATATTTGGGCGGGACAATATCGAGATATTTCACTTTGGATATCGCCCAAGCCTAACAGGCAGCGCTCATTTTCAGGTTCTAACTGCTGATAACCAAAACAGGCAGTGCTCATTTTCAGGTTTTAACCGCTGATAACCAGAACAGGCAGCGCTCATCTTCAGGTTGTGGTTGGTGATTAGTTGGACTTGCGTTGGTTGTTTGATAAATTGATGAGGTGCACCCCTGTGTATCCAATAACTCTAAAACTGGACTAAATTATGTTAAACCAGCTGTGTGAATCAGTCCTAATTACCTTGCCCCGCTGTGGTACTCTCCTCCTCCAGATGCGTGATCCATGCTTCCTTCACCTGCCCCTCCATGGTCCTTGCCTCCTCCACATGGGGCTGCTTTATTATGGCAAAAATCACAACTATTTTGGTCAGTAACAACATCAAGATTATCTTAGACCATTACTCATTGACTGAGTTTGGGCTTTTATGGAGGCGATAAAATAGACGGCCGAAAATGCACCACTGCAAAGGAGAATAATGTGCTCTGTATTCCTCCTCCACCTGCCCCTCTGTATTCCTAACCTCGTCCTCGTCCACCTGCCCCTCTGTATTCCTCACCTCGTCCACCAGCCCCTCTGTATCCCTCGCCTCGTCCTCGTCCACCTGCCCCTCTGTATTTCTCGCCTCGTCCTCATCTACCTGCTCCTCTGTATTCCACACCTCGTCCACCTGGCCCTATGTATTCCTCACCTCGTCCTCGTCCACCTGCCCCTCTGTATTCCTCGTCTCGTCCTCGTCCACCTGGCCCTCTGCATTCCACACCTTGTCCTCGTCCACCTGCCCCTCTGTGGTCCAACCTATGAAAGTTAAACAAATGTTGCATTTTACTTAGTCTAACCAAAAGCTTAATTATGTATATGTTATGCCCTTTAAGTTTTTGTCTGTGAAATGATTTAGTTCAACTCTTCACAATCAGATTTGTGGTCACTTACAGGAGGATCGATAGTCTACCAAATATCTACAAATCTATTTTTGATTTCCTATGACTATAAAAACAGAATATATTGTTTATACTGGAAACCATGAGCGCTGGCTGCTGCTGTCCTGCTGTCCTGATCCAGTCCTGATCTAGTTCTGCACCATCCTCAACATGCCACTTCCTGGAGCTACCGATCCCACTGTTCGGATGGACTTCAATGGAACTCTTTTGCCATTTTATTTGATTTTACTTTATTTTGTTATTAATTAGCTAGCCCGCGGAGGATGGGCTTCCACACTCAGGTTCTTCCTGAGATTTCTTCCCACTGGGTAGTTTTTTCTCACCACTGTTTGAGGATTTTTCTCCCTACTGGGAGTTTTTTGCCTCATTTGCTGTAGTGGGGAATCGGCTGGGCACTGCCCTTTCATTTATTTAATCTCTCATTGTAAAGTGTCTTTGTGACAGTCTCTGCGAAAAGCGCTGTACAAATAAATTGAATTGAATTGAAACAAACGAACAGAGAACTCATAATATCTATTCAGACAATAATGCAGTTCACCCCCCCGTTGGACAGGAATGAATTGTCGAAACATTATCACCCAAATGGGAAGAAAAGGATTAAGTAAGTAAGCATGTGTCTCACAATCACAAATTTACTCATGAAATGAGCCTAGTTTGTTGAGGCAGTCCTCAGCTTTACTGGTGAGTCCGCAGCGTGGAGTCAAAGCTTCACAATTATATAGCCCTTTACTTGTCTTCTTCCCAAGGAGCAGTACTGGCCTATAGCCAATGGCATTGAGTTTCTCAAGCTGCAAGAGAACATTATGTATTTCCTATGTTATTGCCATTCAGTGATCTTAACTTCATGGTAAATATAGTTTTTGTATCACCAAACATGTGCAAACATGAAAAGCTCATATATAGTATAAGCTGAAACATATGTACTTTTCTATTCAGGAAAAAAAAATCATTTTTCCGAGTTCAAGTTGCTTTGATGGACTTTGACACCATCAGGGTCTCAACCACAGTGTACTCAGAGTCAGTTTGAGACTCGAAATAAGCATCACCTATAAATATTTAATTGTGAATAGATATTTTTGTCACATTTGTAGCACAGGTTTGGCACCTACATACATGTCATGTGAAGCTATTGTGCAACTGGACAGTTAACATGGACAATCTATACATTTATTCCAAAGAAAGGTTGCGCCTTTGTGATTCTAAGAGGGCATGTCTAGTGAATTAAAGTAGTTATCAACTACTTCCAAAACTAGTCGACTAGTAGGAAGATTCATTTTTTTTTCTTTTTTCACCTATAACAATAATAATTTCAAAAAGGTCTCAAATACAACCAGTGAAAGGTTAACACATGTAGGTGCTGCCAACTGATGAAATAGTAAAGTCCTGCATTGGGTCTTAGAGGCTTACAAATAAACAACAATCTGGTGGGACCATAGCTGTTATCACCAGCTCTGGACTGGACTAAACCCCTGTGAGCTGTCTGACTGCAGTAACAAACCGACTGTAATGATGTGATAGTGGGAGTCTTTCCTTCTCTAAATATTCATTTAGATTCGCACAGAAAGAGTAGCACCATTTTGACATCTGTCACATGTGACTCAGAACAGATCAAGGCTTTTATTTTATTAGACATATCAATCCACACTGACCTGTGGGTCTTATGGAGATGTCATTTTAGGGTTCAAGTCTATGTTTCATTTTGTGAAGAGTAATTTGCACAGACAGCTGCTTAACCACACAAATACCCCACTGTATCTGTGTTTTCAAATATATATCTATGTTTGATCAGGGCTCCCAGTCTGTCAGTAAGCCAACATAAAAACTATAAATGACTAAAGTCAGTCAGCTAGGTGAAGGAGAGTTACTCAGTGCTGTCCGCTCAGCTCCCAGGAGCTACTGACAGACACTGAGACGGGCAGAGACACAGAGAGCTGTTTAAATCACACAAATCTCCTTTTGGATTATGTCACTGTCAATAGCTACAACTTTCTATGAAGACTCCTCATTTCATCTTAGGACTTTCTGGCAAAATAAAATGCTGTATGAGTGCCATTACCACTACTTTATTACTGCAGTGCCAAAAACACAGAGGAATTACTAGTCAGCTTGTGTTGACAGTGTTGAATAGTGGTTTGGATAGTTGACTAGTAGGTGAAACCCCTAGAACACATTGTAAAGTGCTCTGAGTGGCATGAAGTACCTTGTTAGATATTAATACAGGAATTTTTTTTTTCCATCCAGTTGATGAGAACGGCAATTAGTATTATAATGCACCAGGGATTCTGTCATAATGTACATCTGTATTAGTAGTGAACTCAGAATTCCTGAGTGTCACAAAGATTTGCTGTGTTCCAATTTTGGAATGATTTCTGTAGTAAATTTGACACTGTGATATGTCAGGGTGAAGATGATATTACTCATGTATTACATTATCTGTATAAACGATACTCTGGCAGAATCGCAATTAAATCTGTCCTCGAAGTTGACAGTCAAATTGTACAACGTACTTTGAAATTTGTTCTGATGAAATAGAGTATCAAACAAAATTACAAAAAAAAATTGACTTTATCTTGGCCTACAATACTGGCAGAGGTTATCTCTAATCCTTTCTAAACTTGCAGTGGCGTATTCACTCAATAACAAATAGTACCTCTGAATTCCATTCCTAGACTATTTTGACAATTAAATGTTGCAGATGTGCATACCATGACCATGGCTTCATCCTTAACGGATGCGGTGTTGTGGTTTCTTTTAAGACCCACCGCCCAGTCCTCCCGCCTCTCATCAAACCCACCACCCAGTCCTCCCGCCTCACATCAAACCCACCACCCAGTCCTCCCGCCTCTCATCAAACCCACCATCCAGTCCTCCCACCTCTCATCAAACCCACCATCCATTCCTCCCGCCTCACATCAAACCCACCACCCAGTCCTCCCGCCTCTCATCAAACCCACCGCCCAGTCCTGCCGCCGATCATCAAACCCACCATCCAGTCCTCCTGCCTCTCATCAAACCCACCACTCAGTCCTCCCGCCTCTAGTCAAACCCACCATCCAGTCCTCCCGCCTCTCATCAAACCCACCATCCAGTCCTCCCACCTCTCATCAAACCCACCACCCAGTCCTCTCGCCTCTCATCAAACCCACCACCCAGTCCTCCCGCCTCTCATCAAACCCACCGCCCAGTCCTCCCGCCTCTCATCAAACCCACCACCCAGTCCTCCCGCCTCTCATCAAACCCACCGCCCAGTCCTCCCGCCTCTCATCAAACCCACTGCCCAATCCTCCTGCCTCTCATCAAACCCACCGCCCAGTCCTCCTGCCTCTCATCAAACCCACCACCCAGTCCTCCCACCTCTCATCAAACCCACCGCCCAGTCCTCCTGCCTCTCATCAAACCCACCGCCCAGTCCTCCCGCCTCTGATCAAACCCACCGCCCAGTCCTCCCGCCTCTCATCAAACCCACCATCCAGTCCTCCCGCCTCTCATCAAACCCACCACCCAGTCCTCCCGCCTCTTATCAAACCCACCACCCAGTCCTCCCACCTCTCATCAAACCCACCGCCCAGTCCTCCCGCCTCTGATCAAACCCACCACCCAGTCCTCCCGCCTCTCATCAAACCCACCGCCCAGTCCCCCCGCCTCTCATCAAACCCACCACCCAGTCCTCCCGCCTCTCATCAAACCCACCACCCAGTCCTCCCGCCTCCCATCAAACCCACCACCCAGTCCTCCAGCCTCTCATCAAACCCACCACCCAGTCCTCCCGCCTCTGATCAAAACGTTGCGGCTTAGCCTGCAGGCGCTTCTTCCAGGACTGCTCCTTTTTACAATTGGTGCATATTTTTGTTGCACAAAATAAAACACACAGACAAAAAGGATGAGTCTTTTTAGTTCACCCCCCTGGCAATTTGACAACAGATAACACATAACAGACAAAAACAAACACCAGATAACAGATATGCACACACAGGGAGATAATTTATGTGTGTGTGAGAGAGAAAGAAAGAAAGAAAGAAAGAAAGAAAGAAAGAAAGAAAGGTTGGCTCTTAAAAGTGCCTTTGGGGTTAGTCAATTAATAAAACAAACTCTGCTAATGGACAGGCTTAACATGAGTTGCAGGGAGAACAGAAGAGTGACTGATGTTAAAATCAGTTAGTATAGCTATTTTTATATTTAATATTATGTTGAACGGTTTAAAAAGTGTGGGCTACCCATTACCCAAATGGAGGAATTTTGATTTCCCATTTTATTATAGATTAAATAAATTAACACAAACTGATTAAAACGATTTTCTATTCCTTGCGACATTAAATGGAAAAATGTTAGCAGACCTAATATTTGTTTCTGATGCTGTTATGATTCTAATCTGTTCTGTCATGATTCTGCCATGTTTGTTATGATTCTGCCACTCCCTGTTATGTTTATGATTATGTCTGTTAGGTTTTGCCATGTTCGGTTTCGTTTTTGTACTTTGCCATGTTTTCGTTTTTGCCATTCCCAATCCACTATTCTGTTAGATTCCGTCCATGTCTTTGTTCATGCCCTGCATTGCACTTTGTCTCCCCTGTCTGGTCTCTTGTTAAGTTACAGCTTCTCCCCAGTCCTGCGTGTCACATGCTTAGGTGATTTCATGGTTTCTGGGTTTCAAACATTCCTTCCAATCTCGTTTGCTTCCTTCGCCTCTCTTTTCTATATTACTAACCAATACTAACAGTTTGTTGTTTTCGTTAAAGTTACTAACCCAAACTAACATTGTATATAATACTAACTTACTAACGAGCACTAGGGATTGTATAGCTGCACTTACTAATTGATTAACAAGCTCTCAGCACTTCGCCCTGTTCTAGTCTCCGCCTCTTGCCTGCACTTAGTCTTTGCTGCAATTCAGCAGATCCTCTGCACCTGCTCCACTCTGTCCTACCTCTCATTATCTGTGCACATTAGAACTCCCTAACCGGAGCTGTATGTTTTGTCATAGGTTGTCTCGTGTTCCCTGTCCGCGTTTTGGCTTTTTGCCAATTTCATGTGATTAGGTTCTCCTCATGTTCCCTCCTTTGTAATTAGTCTGATCCTTATCACCTGATCCTAATCATAGCATGTGACTTCCCTTGAGTGTATTTAAGCTGTCTTCTCACTGCAGTTCCCCCGTCAGAACGTTTCCTCTTGTTTACCTGTGCTGCTATCATTCGCCTTTGTACTCATAGTGTTTATCTTCTGACTGGACCGCCCGACTTACGATTTTTGGCTCTGCTCTTTTTGTACTTTTGTCTGCATCTGTTTTTGAACCCTTTTTGCCCGACTACGAAGTTTTTGTGTTTGCTGCCCTGATAACAGTTTGGATTTCCCTCTGGATTTTGGCTTTTGCTTCTCTGTCAATCCTGTGCCTGTGTACCGAACCTGTTTTTGCCCGACCACGATTACTGTGATTGCTGCCCTGGTTTTTCGACTTTTGGATTTTGTCCCTGGGATTGTGTTCTTTGGATTGTGGACTTTGTACTGTCGCCTCCTGCTCTGGCGGGGTTCGCCCCTTCCAATAAAATCCCATTTTTACCTTCACTGCTCGACTCTCGCGTCAGGTACGGTTCTGGAACCAAACAAATGCATTCTGTTCTAACGTATTCTGAATAGATATTTTTGTCTCAGCGTTTTTCTCTGATACAGCAAAAAAAAAAAAAATTGAAATAGAAACAGTATCCCGGTGCAGTCTTGAACAAATGGCTGCCGAAAGTGCCAAACATCGAGGGCATGTGAGGTAATGTGCTGAACGGAGCTACAAAATGCTACTCCAAGCCTGTCCCCATTTACTTCGCTCAATCAGTAATCAAACAGTAGATTCACTGATCTACGTTGAATGAGCAGATTTATCAAGATAGCATGTTTGTCGCATTTTGAAATTTAAATGGCCATAAAGCAGCACAGATTTGCAAGAATACGATTGCATGATTTTTGTGGGTTTACATTAGGCCATTTTGTGTGATTGAATGTGAATAATTTATATCTCAATATCACTTTTCATTCATTATACAGAATTTTTTCCACCTAGTGTATTTTTTTTTTTTTTAGATGCGTAAAATCCATGGCGATCTTAAAATTAATCTCTTTATTCTTAAACTGTAATCTCCTAAAAATACTACAATGAGAGAGGAAATTCAGAGTTGGGATGTAGCGATGTTGAACCATTATTTTTTTATAAGCATGATAAGACCACTTGCCACCCTGGGGTATGTAGACAGTCGCGTGCAATTTCTTGAAACCTACATACTTGAGGCAGTCTGTCTCATTTTTAGGAGATTATTAAATATTAATTAAAATGAAAGATTTGTTTTAAGATTGCACCACAAGTCACCTCCCACCACACGAAGGTTTCTGTCGTAATTCCATGTCCTAACTTGTGTTGGTGCAACAGCTCTTTTCGCCATAGTTGGCCATTGCACCAACTTGTCTTACAACACAGCACTTAGGACAAGGCTTGTTGTAAGTCATCATTGGTGCAATGCATTTTCGTGTGTAACTTTAGGACAGCACTTAGGACCTTTGATGCAACCGGCCCCTGAATTATGAAGCTCCCACAATTCACTTTGTGAGTGTGTGTACACTTTCTGTCGGCGTAAATTAATTTAGACATAACGTTTTACTAATGCTCCATGATAACATTTTAGCCTATATAATTTAACTTTAAGTGTTAGCTTATTTTCGATATTAGCTAGCCAACCAGACAGCCTAACATCACAACTTTTTCTTCTTCTGATAATGCCAAAACCACTTTCAGGCTTTAAATGGTTGCCCTAATACGTAAAAAGTATGCAAGTAATGACAAAGGAAACCGTAATTTTTAAGATTTAGGCAAAACTTGTTAGCAGACATTAGCGACACAAATTACTTGGGGTGCGTTTCCCGAAATCACAGATGCTAACTTACATAGTTGGACCCATTGACTGTGAATGGACGAACTATGTAAGTTGCAAACTTAGCAACCACGCTTTTGGGAAACGCGTCCCTGGACAATGGTTGGAGCGCAATGAGAGTTTCTGGGAGACCGGCGAAACATGGAAATAAAACGTGAGGGTGCCACGAAACGCGTCCTCAATTGAAATACATTGATTTTAAATTTGTGTTTAGGAGCACGAAAAAATTGTGGAACTCGTGCTTAGGTGCATGAATAAATAGATTATGTTTCGTGACTATATCACGAATGGAAGTGAGACCGGGTTGAATGAACGGTGATGAACCATTGAAGTTTTTTTTTTTTTTATTAATCTCAGATTTGAGCCAGATATGCCTCATTTCACAAGATTGCAGCCTCCATAATTGAAGAGTAATGGTAAAGAATGGCTTTCAGAAAGACTTATTCCATGATGCACAGTGGTATTGTCCACAAACAATACACTGGGCTATGCGCACATACGTGTTCACGCAAGACAGCTCCATTACTAAATTGGGGTACTTTGAAACTTTTTCTCAGAAGCAATCTAAATCGTGAATTCATACCTCCACCAGAATTATAATCTGTCATATTTCACATTTTGCATTGTAGCTTACTTTAAAATGTGGTAAGACCCAATTCTAATCTTATACTGCCTAAAATATGAATGAACACAGCGGCGCATTGCAGGCTCGAAGTAGCCATATCAGCACTCACAATCACTCCAGGCCCCTGTTTACATTGACCTGCATGACTACACAGAGGGCACCAACACTGTATGCTGTACACCTAGGGCCTCAAACTGGTCCTTGCTTTAAGAAGGTGCCGCAAAGAGAAGCTGGCTGAGCTCAAGAACCTGCTCCATTATAAAATCGGGTTACTTTGAAACTCTTACTCAGAAGCAGAACTGTCGCATGGGCTGAGCGAAGTGTGCGACCGCACAGGGCCTCGCGCCTTTATGGGGCCTCGCGGCTGGTGTGTGTGTGTTTTTTTTTTTTTAAATAAATGAAAACACATTTTTTGAAACTAATTTGAAACTATTTTTGGACCTCCGTGTGGCTGGAGACTATGCGGGCTCGCCCTTCTGTCTATCGAAAAAAGACATTGCATCCTGGCTGGATTATAAGGATTTAATTGCTGAGTTTGCCGCCAAAAAGGCAAGGAAAGTGACCATCACCTAATCAATGAATGGTGAGAGGGAATCTGATGTTTTAAAGTTATACTGCAGCAGAGCATTTGTAACTGACTAGTATTAGAAAATATACTGCATCGTAATCAAATGTTAAACTGTCGCGGGTGTCAGCGGATACTACGCCTTTGTTAATCTGAGATTTTTCCATAGAAATGAGTCAAAATAAGTGATTGTCACCAGTGAGTGTGAGCCATAAGGTATTAGTGTTTGTTGAATTGTAATTCCTGACGCACTGTCATACTTCAACATGCCAATATAAAGTGACCGCAGAGCTGATTTGATGATAAAAGCCAATCGTTATGCAGTTGATTTTTTTCCTTTAAAAGATTATGATATCCAAAAAATCATATTTGAAATTATTGCCACAATAATGCTGTTTTAGTCTAAAAATGCATGTCATTTCACCGGGTATAACTAGAACAGCTATGTGCCTGCAGCCTGACATGATTAATGCACGTGTATGTGAGCAGGGCCTCGCGCATCAAGTCGGCACAGGGCCTCGCACCCCCCTGCGACGGCGCTTCTCAGAAGCAATCTAAATCGTGAATTCATACCTCCACCAGAATTTGAATCTGTCTCATTTCACATTTTGCAGTGTAACTTACTTTAAAGGGGACCTCGGATGCTATATTTCCAAGGTTATATTTTGATCTTGGACTCCCCTAGAGTACTCCTGATCGTTCAAAGCCCAAACAGGGTCCTTATTTAGCTCATACTGCCATCCTCAAAAACCCCAGTTGTAGTCCATTGTAGTCTCTGCCTGAAACGCCTCATTGGGGTGGCTCTTCCTCTATGGCCCCCCACTCCCGTGTGCCCACTTTCTTCTGACTGGCCAGTTCTGTGGAGGGCGGAGTTAGGGCGGACGAGGCTGCAGAACGCAGTTTTCCGGTCTGGCTAGCCAGAGTGAAACGCGATACACGCTGCAATCTGATAAGGAAGCGGCGGGAAAAATTCCGCAATCTAACCTGATACTTGAATATAGATCTAATGAAATTAACTTGCTCTAACAAACGCAGCGGCGAAAGTGGAGGACGAGTGCGAAAATCTGGCAGCTCAAGCTCAAATTTGCTATCGGCTACAGTTTGCTACAGCGACAGTGGTGAGTAGAGCGGTTTTTTTACTTTATAGCTAGGATTGAGGGAAAGCTAGAATCCACCCCATATAGACACATTTGTAGAACGGGTCGACATGCCCAAGTGTAGACCGGAGACCGTAGAAATCCGGTGGGTCTGAGTTTAGAGGGAAACATGGACAGTGAGGAGTAGCTAAAAGTGGACCAACAGCTTGTGCGTATTAGGACCTGCTGGTTCGTGTGCATCGCTGTGGTGTGTTGTTGGCGTGGAGAAACGAACAGCTTCCGCGTTGGTATATGACGGAGGGGCGAAAGCTCCAAGCTAAACGGCCTTTTCGGATATTGCCCATGGTAATGGTTTACTTATTGCTTCGGAATGACCAGCTTTTCCTCGCGGAAAATGGGCGCATTATGGATAGCGTGCGAGAGCTAGATAGAGCTCTAGTTATGTCATGAACATAATACAGGTTTTACAAACCGTAAGTTCCGTCTGCGTGAACCGTTGCTTATGTGGAGCTAGTGAATCGATCACTTTTACAGGAAAGAATTTAATATTCAATCGATGGCAATGCAAAGAAATCGTTTGTTATACCGGACACATTATAGCCTGTGCACTTCCCTATTGCTTTCACTGTTAGCATCAGAGAGCTTGCCCAGACATTGGAGATGTATCAGGCTGACCCCGGTCATGGATAAGTAAAGCGATCGTTTCATAAGCACCCAAAAACGCACCCTAAGCTTTGCAAAATCTACGTCTGGTCTAACTGCAGCCCAACTCGGCAGACACATACAGCACCTCTCCGTTTAGCTTCAACTGTAGTGGCTACAATCAGACAACGTTATGATGAAACTGTCACATTGATGCTTACCGAAGTAACACCAGCATTCTGATCATAATTGCTGCATATAAGTTAACCAGAAGCATTTTTAATTTGCAGAGCACGCGAACTAACATGCAGTAGCTGATAAGCGGTCATGACTTTGAATGTAATCTGTCGCGAGAAAAATTCGTTTCGCGTCCGGTGCAGAAGCTGCTTAGCGCGCCCAGAACGCCTGTATTCGCGTCTTTGCATTGACTTTGAATGTAGCTAATCTGTCGCGCGAAAAATTTGTTTGGTGTCTGATGTGAAAGCAGCTTTATGGATAGTACGCGACAGCTAGAGAGAGCTCGGTTATGTTATGAACATAATACAGGTTTTGCAGACCGTAAGTTCCGTTAAGCGGACAAGTTGCTTATGTGGAGCTAGCGAATTGATCACTTCTACAGGAAAGAATTACCTATTTAATCTCCGCCTTTTTCGGCTTTTTATTAGCCACAACAATTTCTAAAGGGGGATGAAATTATGTCAAGGTAGTGCAGAGAAATCATTTGTAAACCGGTAGAGCTTCTGCGTTTTGCATTGCTTTCATGGTAGCACCAGAGAGCTTGCTCAGACATTTGTGAAGTATCCGGCTGATCCCGGTCATGGATAAGTGAAGCGATCACTAACTGTAGTGGCTACAATCGGGCAACGTTATGATGAAACAGCCACATTGATGCTTACCGAAGTAACACAAGCATACCGATCAGAATTACTGCATATAAGTTAACCAGGAGCATTTTTAATTAGCACGGCACACAAACTAACATGCAGTAGCTGGTAACCGAGCGGTCATAACCACAGAGACAAACGCTTGCAATGCAGGTTTTACAGACAGCAAGTTCTGTTACTGTGAACAGTTGTACCAAGCATCCAAATTACAAACAAGTATTAAATGTTAGCTTCAAATGAGGTTTATGCTCACACACCTTCTGTAGAAATTCCCCTGATATCACTCTTGCATATTTAGGACACAAACATTAGCAACAGTAACTTGGCTATGTTAGCCGCTGTGCTACAGCCACAATCAACTGGCTATCACGTCAGGTTGGCTTATGCAGTAAAAGCAACTTACAGCTTCTGTGTCTGTGAGTCACGGACAGTCGCAACCAATACAGGCCTTATCTTCAGATATTTTACAAAGCCTGCATTTGAGGCCAGTTGTGAGTGCTAACTATCGCTAGCGGTCCTGCTAGCCACCCGTAACACGTTAGCTTCACTTACATTATTTGCTGTTATATGGTTACTTACAGCTTGTGGCTCCGAGCGCTTGATCGATGCAGCTGCTTTAGGTTTGAGAAGCAGCTGAAACGCTTATCCTGTGTCAAATTATCCTTTATTGACAAAGCTGTCTTTGGTGAAATGCTGAGCACAATCAGCTAACGTTCCCCTTTGGTCGTGGCTGTTTGCTGCCAGCAAACAAAAAAAAAGCTACCCACTGATTTCTGGTGGCATCGTCTTTTCAAGAGAAATATTAGTTTTCCTTCGCGTCCAAAAGTAAACGGACAAGTAGCTTTGGGAGATACTAACAAAATTGCACCTCAAATGATCTGCGGTTCTTCTTTTTTGTATTTCCAAAAGTGTCGACGCTACTAAGGCATAGTATGATCTGCCGTTGTTAGTGCCTGCTAGAATAGTTTCTGGTGTGGGCAGGTCCAGCGCAGTGGTTGGCTCTGGCTAGGTCTGTACTAATTGGACGGCACAACCTGGCGTCAGGTTTTGCCCAGATCTCGTGAAGATCTCGGGGAGCTGTTCAGAGAGGAAATCACGCCACGAAATCACGTTCTTGGATTACGGCAAAACCCTGTATCTTATGTTTAGAAACTTTTCAGAGGTTGAGCATGGACAACCAACATTATAACATTACTAATATGTATTAAAAGAAGGATCAGCATAATAGGTCCCCTTTAAAACATGGTAAGACCCAATTCTGATCTTATACTGCCTCAAATATGAATGAACACAGTGGAGCATTGCAGGCTCGAAATAGCCATACCAGCACTCACAATCACTCCAGGCCCCTGTTTACATTGACCTGCATGACTGCACAGAGGGCACCAACACTGTACACTCTACACCTTGGGTCTCAAACTGGTCCTTGCTTTAAGAAGGTGCCGCAGGACTTCCGGTCGGATCACCGCTGAGATGGCCGCATAGCGAGAGAGCTCCCGGTTGAACCAGAGAAATTAGAGAAATTCCCCTCAACAAACCAAGAAAATCATTCCACAAAAAGCGTAGAGAAAGGGGACAAGAGCTATATCACCACTTTGAGCAGTAAAAGTCGCCCGGAGACGGTGGGTGAGAAAGACGAGGCGCGGCAACAATCAGCAGCTAACAGGTGTTAGCTAACAAACAACGCGGTGCAGTGCGGAGAAATGGCAGACTTGGAAGTGATTCTGCGAGAACTAAGAGGGTTTCGCCAAGAAAATAAAGAACAATTAGAGACAATAAAAGAAGAAATTGTAAAGGTGAATACCAGACTAGACGAGGCGGAGGGACGAATTGAGCAAGCAGAAGCGAGGATACAAAACACAGAGGAAGTCATCACAGCTATGCTAAAGCTGCACACTAAGCTGGAGGAGAAGCTGCTGGATTTGGAAAGCCGCTCCAGACGCGAGAACATAAGGATCTATGGGGTGCCGGAGGGATCCGAGAAGGATTTAACAACTATGGTGTCATTTGTGGAAAATTTACTCCATGAGGGCCTCGAACTAACCGACATGCCCGACCTGCAGATTGAAAAGAGCTCATCGTTCAGTGGGACCGCAGCCGCCGGTGGATGCGCCGCCACACTCCCATCATAATTAAGTTTTTGAGTTTTAAAACAAAAAGAGACATTACTCCGGGGCATGGCAGAGGAAGGGGTTCACCTGGCGAGAAAACCACATAAATCTGGATCACGACTATCCACCTTTAATATTAAAAAAACGAAGAGAATATACAGAGATCCGCAAAGTGCTGAAGGAAAATAAAGTTCAGTTCCAGACCCTCTTCCCCACCAGGCTGCGCGTGAGACATGACGATGGAATCAAAACCTACGATACTATAGAGGAGGCATCAGAGGAGCTGCTGAGAAGAGGCTACACCGTGACAACCATTAAACCTCCAAAGACACTCATGGAGCAGGTGCAGCGGCTATCCTGGAGGAGAGTGGACAGACGCGCAACGAAGGGCACAACCGGACGAGATTCAAAATACAAGGAGAAGCTCCGAGCCTTCAGGAGATCATCACCGGCCCCCTCCGGGACCTATAACGGCTAACCCACAGCTCGAGGACGGCGGAGTTAATTGTGAAATCTTTTGTATTGCACTATGACTGTAATTAGTGGTGGGGATCCACTATTGAACAGACTGGTTCGTTCTGGGACAATTTTTCACTTTCGATTTTTTTTTTTTCCCTCTTTCCGCCACGCGACTGTTGCAGGTAAGGGCCTCTCCCTCCGGTCTGAGGAGGGAGACTTTTCCCTTCGAGCCAGGCCAGGTTAATAGACCCCTACATAGGAAGTCTCATGGACAAATTGTGTTCAGTTTGATGTTTATTAATATGTTAGTTGTTTTTTCCCTGCTGGTTCTCGCGGGGATGGGGAAGCGCACCAAGTGTTTGAGTGGGATGGAGGGGGGAATCACATAGATGCAAAACAACTCTTTAAAAATAGCGTCATTTAATGTAAATGGAGTACAGGAAATCTGACGCAAAAAAAATTAGCAGAAGGTTAAATACTTGGATGCGTGAAGTGGGGATTGTGGATGTATGGAGAGAGATAAACCCGACAAGCCGAGACTACTCACATTACTCGTCCGCTCACAATGTCTACTCGCCAAGATAGATTACTTTTTATGCTTAAAGGGGATCTTTTCAGGGTGAAGAACTGTGAAATGGGACCCAGTACTATTTCAGATCATGGTCCCATCTATATGTCAGTCCATCTGAATAATAATAAGAAGTCCACTATCTGGAGACTGAACTCAAACATTCTGAATAATCCAACTAATAAAGATAAATTGAAAAGGGAAATCAAACTGTATTTGGAAAATAATGATAATGAAGAAGTGACCCCACCCATTCTTTGGGATGCATTAAAAGCGGTGATTAGGGGCAAAATAATATCCATCTCCTCATATGATAAGAAAATTAGAAGAGGAATTGAAGAGACTACAGAAAGAACATGCAAAGTCTCTCAATGATGACAATAAATGTCAGATTATAAAATTAAAAAAAGATGTAGATGAAATAAATACACAGGAAATTAAAAAAAAGCTTATTTTTACAAAACAACAATACTATGAGACAGGTGGAAAATCACTGAAACTCCTATCCTATAGGTTAAGAAAACAACAAGCGGATAGAACTATACATAAAATAAGAAACCCCGCAACAAATGAAATAGAAACTAGTCCAGAGAAAATTCAACAGTGCTTCCAAAAATATTATAAAATATTATATTCCCAACCACAGACAAATAACGACAACCAGACCGATACCTTTCTGGCCCAGATAAATCTTCCAAAGATCACTGATGAACAAAATGAACAATTAATATCTAAAATAACAAAAGAAGAAATTCAATCAGCAATCAGGAGAATGAAAGGGGGGAAGTCTCCAGGGACAGATGGTTTCCCCACAGAATGGTACAAAACAATGCAAGACCAACTAATTCCAACATTATTAAAAACATTCAATTGGGTTTTGGAAAACAAAAATATCCCGCCCTCATGGAGGGAGGCAACGATTTCAATTATACCAAAGGAGGGGAAAGATAAATTGGAATGTGGGAATTATCGTCCTGTAAGTCTTCTAAATAATGATTATAAAATATTCACCTCCATATTATCCAAACGAATAGAACTGATATTACCGGTATTAATACATAACGATCAGACTGGCTTTGTCAGACAAAGACAGACCCAAGATAACATCAGGAAAACACTGCACGTTATGAGACAAGTCACACAGCAAAGACTGGAGACACTGATTTTAAGTCTGGATGCAGAAAAAGCATTCGACTCAGTGAGGTGGACATTTTTATATAAAGTACTTTCAAAATTTGGCTATAATTGACACGTTTGCAGGACTATACAACAAACCAACAACTAGAATTAAAATCAATGGAAATTTAACTAATTCATTCATTTTGGAGAGAGGAACGAGACAAGGGTGTTGTGCGTCGCCGCTCCTCTTCGCCTTGTTTATAGAACCTATGAGTCAATTGATTAGACAGAGGTCAGATATAAAGGGGGTAACAATGACATCTGGGGAGCAAAAGCTGGCCCTATTTGCTGACGATTTATTGATAAGTATAACACGACCTACAGAGACACTCCCAAAACTGATGAAATTGCTAGAGGAATTTGGTTTAATTTCTGGCTATAAAATTAATATTAATAAAACTCAAATATTAACATTTAACTATGACCCTCCACCTTCAATTAAGAGTATGTACAAATGGAATTGGGATGCTGAATCCATTAAATACCTGGGTGTCTCATTACCTAGGGAGTTCTCGAGACTATATGATATTAATTACGGCCCGTTAAATTTAAAGATAAAGTCTGATTTACATAGATGGAATGTTATTCCCTTTTTAAGTTTAAGCTCCCGGATAGAGTCAATTAGGATGAATATTCTTCCACGGATGCTGTACCTTTTTCAGTGTTTGCCAGTTAAAATACCATACAAGCAGTTCTTAGAATGGGACAGATTAATAGCGAGATATTTGTGGCAGGGGAAAAGGGCCAGAATTAAATTTAAGACGCTGCAATTAAAAAAAGGAAAGGGTGGAATGGGCCTTCCCTGCTTAAAGGAATACTACCATGCAGCACAACTGAGACCTTTAGTCTGCCTGTGTTCACCAACATACATTGCAGCATGGAAGGAAATAGAAGGCACGATGATAAAGGGAATCCCAATAACAGCTCTACTAAGTGACAACAAATTACAAGGAGAACAGGAGATCCCAGAAGATTCTATAACAGGCAGTTTTCTGAAATCCTGGCAGGAAATAGTCAAAATTTGCAAATTAAGAGACGCATCTAAAATTCTGAGGTGGTGTGCCTATGACTCGGACTTTACTCCAAATAAAATTGACGGCAGATTTAAGATTTGGATTGCAAAAGGTTTAACCACCTATTATTCATTTGTCTATAAAGGCGTATTTCAAAGTTTTGAAGCCCTACAGAAGGATCATGGTCTGGGAAGAGATGACTTCTTTAGGTACCTGCAAGTGAGACACTATTTTAACAAAAATCTTAAAGAGGTGTTAGGAAAAGGTGAATCAGGGTTCATGGAAGTTTTTTTATCATTAACTAAGCCTAGATCATGCAACAAAATAATCTCCAAATTATATAACGCTATACAATTATCTAAACAAGAGAATACAGAATACATAAAAGAAGAAATGGGAAAAGGAAGTAGGGATAATGATTACACAGGAGAGCTGGGAGAAAATATGCCAGCTACAATGGTTCTCAACCGGTCAAACACATGGCGGGAGTTCTGCTGGAAAAAAATATTGCAAGATTTTTCATCACACCCATTCAGAAACGACATCAAGGCAGTGGAGACGCATGTTGGAGACTTTGTGGGTCTAATGAAGCCAACCATTTCCATATTTTTTGGGACTGTCAGGCAATAAGACCTTACTGGGAAGAGATCCACAAACATATTAAAAATGTATTTAATGTAAACATTCCATTTAAATGTGAAACTATGTATTTGGGCAATTTATTGTTTGAAACATGGAACATGAAAGACAAAAAAACTGCTAGCTATTATATTGGCAGCCAGTAAGAAATCTGTCACGAGGAAATGGTTGAAAGTAGAACCTCCCACCATTAATGAATGGATTGAAATTGTCTCACTGAGATTTATGTTATGGAGAAGATATCTTTTTCCCTCAAAGTCGAAAAAAGAAAAATTTTATGAGATCTGGACCAAATGGACTGAGTATGTAAAACCAATCAGATCTGATTTCATATGACTGTACTTGTGCTTTGTGTGAACCTGCCCCTTTTTTCTCCTTTTTTTTTTTTTTTTTTTTTTTTTTGTGACGCGTTTGGATTGTCTGAGGTGGTGCGCTCCCTGGTTCTGTTCTTTTCTGTCATTGTTCCCAACTGAATTAATTAGTGATCCGTAAAAGAAAACCCCAGAAGGGCAGTATGGACAAAATCATTCTAACTTTTTACATCCATCCTGTACTGTGTCCTTGAATGATTACAGCTATAATTAATGTATTTGATGGAATCTGCCTTTCTAAATAAAAAAGAGAATTTCAAAAAAAAAAAAGAAGGTGCCGCAAAGAGAAGCTGGCTGAGCTCAAGAACCTGAGTGAACAGATCGTAGCCAAAGGAGCTGAATTTTGAGGACTCCAAATTCCAGTTCTCCTTTGGCTCAAATTTTAATTTACTGTTGTTTGTTTGACATTTTTGCACAAAGGGTAGCACAGTTGATTTAATATTACTTTTTTGTAATGCAGGCATGGGGCGATTAATTAACTAGTTAATCCAACAAGTTAAGTTAATTCTAAAATTTCATCAATTAAGTTAAGTTAATGTCTATTTGGAAATTAATTAGTTAAGTTAATTTTGACAAGTTAACTAGTTAAGTTAAAAGTTAATTCTGTTGTTTCCATGCCATTGACAATATTTTCAAATATGTTGATTGGCTTAACAACTACAGAGTTAAGATAAAGTTTTATTTCAACTGCATCTAGATTTGTCAATACACAAATATATATACATTTGAAAATAAGTCATATTATCAGCAATGTATCATATTGTAACTAGACGTATGGCATGCCATCGCAAATCTCCGCGCTCCGAAACGAATGTTATGGGAGTAGTAGTAATGTGTCAGAGGGCAATTCACTGAACTGGCATTCTGCTGTACAAATGATAATCTGCTTTTTGCAGTGACAAAGAACTGATACTGATCAGAGTTATAGCAATGTGATGTAGTTGATTAGTTGGTTAGAGTACTTTTTGAGTGTCTGTTGAGGGTATTAATTACTCTTCATTTTGAAATGAGAGTATTATGAAAGGAAAGGACGTATGGTACATCGATTGGCACACCTGACGCCATTTGACCTAGAAAACGGTGAAAATTAGATCAAATCAAAAATCCGTCTGATATGTGATAAAGGGTCATCCCATGCGCCTCCCATAAAAAATTTGAGTGTCCTAGCTCAATGCATAAGGAACTTATGGCCATTTTTTCAATTTTTCACAAAAAAGGCCCTGGTGGCCAGAAGAGGAAATGAATTTAAATTCTAAACGTTTGTGCACCCCTCTGGGTAACTACTTTACACATTAAAGTTTCAGGTTGATTGGTCCTAACGGCCTAGGAGTTACTGTTTCGGACGGACAGACAGACGGACAGACGCCAAACTGTATTACAAGATCTCCTCGCTTTTTCGGAAGCGCGGTTAATCATGATCTGTATGTACTTCATACATAGCTTACAAAACTCATAGCATGCATTTACATACACTTGTGTATTTCATTCTATTAATGTTAACACAAAAAGTTATTGGCAATCTCCAGTGAATGTCAGACTTTCAATGTCTACCTGCCATGTTAAAATTCAAGAACATAACATAGTGTGTAGAACAACATCATATAAGTGAAGATTCTTGCATAAGTGCAATAAGTAGTCTGCATTATAAGGTCAATATTGTAGCAAGAATTATGAAGTTAATCAAAACTTAATTGAAAATTAATTGAAAAAATCAATTAATCTGCGCAAAATCAATTAAGTTAAGTTAATATCCTTTCTCAAAAGTTAACTAGTTAAGTTAAGTTAATGGGATTTTAACTTAACTTGATTAAGTTAGCAATTAAGTTAATTAATCACCTCATGCCTGTTGTAATGCCCTACTTCCCTCCAAGTGGTGTAAATAAGGAATCACAAGTCTGATTGGTCAATTTTCAGAATGACCTGACATGAGGAAACTTAATCCTGATGTTCTTGTCATCATCAGCACTCCATATTTTATTTATAGTGTTTCCCAAAAACAGATTGTGCAAATGTGCAAAATGTTAAAATTAGATTCATTTCAAATTGTAACTTTTGTGACCAAAAGGCGCGATGTGAGGGTTGGGTAAGCAACAAATATGCATGTTTGTCATTTTATTTTATTACAATGCACACCCCCACACACACACACACCTCAGAAACCTATTGTGCACTTAATATGAAAGTGAATATTAAAACGTTTTGTGAAAGTAATTGGTAAATAATTATTTTCAAGCACTTAAAATCCATACAAATTTTCCACTCCTTCCTTTGGACTTTAGTCAGCATGGCCGTGAAGTTCGCATTAAATTAAATTTGAAGTGGTAATAACGAGGTTTTCAGAAGTCTTAAATTCAACTCGGTGAACCCTGAGGGCACCCTGCTTCAGTCTCCTTTACATCCTGTGAAATGCGTGTTTGAGGATACAGACCCGGTTGATTTAGCCAACAGAACCAATTTAACAAAAAGCTTGTCACTGTCCAATTAACTACATTTGCTCACTGTATGAATTGTGCATCCTCAATGCTTCAATAAGGGAACACGTCAACATGATGCAAAAATATTTGCGCAATATTATTCTCAAATTAATTGGATCTGTGAACAAGATCATTTTGACAACCCCAAAGAGAGAGGGTATAGCTCTATGCAGTGCAGTTTATGTCTTTGCATTTAATTACTCTAAAATGACAGATTTGTGAAAAGAGCATTTCAAAGGATATGTTTGAATTTAGAATCTAGCATGGAGTTATTTCCCATTGGTCAAAACATTAGTGAAGGCTGTGACTGGACTCTACCATCAGCTGTTGAGAGAGCCATTCCACAGAGCAGGAAGGTAGCCACCAATGCTCCTATTTCACCATGTGCTGACTGGAAAGAGAAGGAGAGATCACTCAGATCAAGCTTTCCATCAGCCGTCCTCATGTATGCGGTACAAAATATAACCAGATAAATACCGTCATAACCTTAACATCTGTCATTTTGACTGAGTGCAATAAATATTCATCTGCAAATACTTTCATGTGTCAACTCACCTAAGCACACCAACATTTTAAAAATTCAAATCCAAATCAATGCCAGCAGTCTGCACACAAGGATGCTTGATAAAAGGGTTTGCTTGGGAGATTGAGACAAGTACAGATATAGGCCTACCTCTTCCCCCAAACTTTCATATTTTGCATGTAAATTCAGAAAGCATGCCGATTCTTGCAGGTTAGTGAATAGATGGAAAGAATTTCTCCTTACCATATTGTGTTCGATTTCCCAAGCAGCTGAAAATGAAGTGACACTGCTGCTTATACGCAAGCTATTTATAACACCTCCCTCCCTTGTATACTGTGGGCCGTCCAGTTGGAAGATTCATTATTTAGACATAAATGGGACATGAAGTATTTTTGTTAAGCCACAGGGAATCACCCAGATATCACGGTTCATCAAAGTTTCTCAATGGGCATGACTTCCACGGTGTGTTTAAATGGAACATGTTGTAGCCCCTTCCTCTGTGATATTCCTGCAACTACTGCTTGCATATTTATTGTACACTATTGGCAAAAGTTTTCAGGCTACTTGTGCTTTTATTGGAAAGTCAGTTCAATAGTCTGCCCTTTTCCCATATTGCTAACAGACTAGAAAAACTTGCAATAATTAGTAGACTTCCATTTGTCAAAAGCCAGTGGATGCAGTTTTGTTTGTTTTTTTTGTGGGAATTGAATAAACACATTTGCACTCTAGTCTTTGTGCAATCATTGTGCTTAATCTGACTAAATATTTCTCCAGCTCAATGTTTTTACAAACTGCCAGTGGCTTAATGCTTGTCATTCACAACACACTATTATATTGCTTCTGAATGTCATGAATGATCTGATATTCCAAATCAGTTGCTCAGAAACTGAGAAAGTCCAACAACTGTGCAGTTATACAAATGTATGTAGTCTTTGAAGTACATGCAAACACTGGAAGACAAATATATGAAGATAAGCAAAGTTAGTATAAGGGGCCTCACTAATCTGCGTCAACGAAATCAGTCTCGCTGATACCCTTTGAATGTGTCTTTCAGAGGGAAGGCAGGGTTAACTTTTCCAGCACTACACCTATTATAACTGATGGTCATCGGAGCAAATGTACGTAGCTTTATCTTGCCACTCTGAAATATCTTTGGTATATTCAGTGATCATCTGTCATGGGAATTTCATTTTCTGGTTAACAATTTTTCGCTTTTGATTATATCCTTGGGACCTGGTTTGTGGGCAAGGCAAAACCAATATGTTCAGGATGCAGCGCAGAAAACAATTTCAAAATTCAATCTATGAGCAATTCAAAAGATTCAGGAAATTTCTCAGAGAAATCTGTACATTACCATAACAGACAATTTTTGTATACATGACTTCATGCATTTTTTTACACTTTATTAATTTTCTTCCAAACAGTAATTCATTTTATAAGAAAAGACAATATTAGGCGCCATTAAACACTCGTGTTGTACTCCCCCACGTATTCTAGTGCAAACAATAGACCCTGCAGATCTATCAGTTAGAGATGGGTGGCAAGACTAAGAGCGCGAGAAAGAAGATGTGACAAAAAATGATTGTGTAATTCCAATGAGATTACAATACATAACATTCATTATTGGGCCCAAATAATAAAAAAGTGAAAACGTCTGCAAAATATCTAATTAAAATACACCTTATCTATGAGAGGTTACTTGCCTGTATTGAAAGTTCCTAATCTTGGTTTTGTGGCAAAGCTTATTACTCTCATTGAATTAATGTTGAATATGATGCAATGCTTAGAGCTGTAAGTAGGCTAACTGGTTGTCATCGGCTGCTATTATCTTTCCTAATTAGCTAAATTATTGTTATTATTACTAATTAGCACAGCATGTAGCCTGGTCTAGCTTGGAGGTAATTTTTAGGGTTTTTAACAATAGTTAGAGTGAAAGCTCAGAGAGGAAACAAAAATGGTATGCAAATCACGCAGATAGGATCAATGTGCTGCTTCTGCAGATTTACACACCCCTTCACAGAAAAAAAAAAAAAATGGTGAGCAATATCACACAGATAGCATCAATGCGATACTTATGTGGATTCACACACCCCAACATACCTGGAGCAAAAAATGGCTGGAAGCCCTCACTAACAATGCAAAAAGGAGTAACCACTAAACTTTGGAAACCAGGGGCTAGATAAAGGCTTCAGACTCCTGATGAAGGAAAATTAGATTCCCACACCTGTCCCTCGTCAGAAATCACGAACTTGAGCGTTGAAATTGCCATCACTGCAGATGACATAATCATTAGCTAGCTAACGTTAACTATAAAACTACTCAATGAGTATGGAAAAGTTAGGTCAGCTGGCTTAGAAAGGATGGCAGTTACGGTCATTCTGATACCAATATTTCACCTGTTTTAGATGCAATCATAAGTATATCTAGCTAGTGCGAACAGTTGCTTGTATATACTGAAATAGCAGCTTGAGCAATTCTTTTCTGCTTTGCAGTTTTTTACTGTAACGTGTTCTCATGAACTCGCCCTGCAAAAAGACCGGTTTTTCCTGCCCTAAATGTGCTCTCTTGGAGCTGGTCTGGGCGACCGTACAAACGACGATACTGAAAATTCTTTCACTGAGTTTGACGTAGAAGAATCAGATTTGTCTAACAGTCGTATCAATCTTAATCCTGACAATGATCCTGCTGAGGCTAGGAAAAAGTCTAGCAGAGGACTATGCTATGCCACAATTTTGCTGATTCACTCTGAGCCATTTGAGTTTGGTTAAAACATGTGGTCCAACGGAGATTTTAGCTATAGGCGTCTCTTGCATACTACTGTCTCTACCTCCAATCTACGAAATGGAGATACCATACTGAAGAGGAGGATCTGCTGAGGAAAATATGTCAAAATTGTGTCTATAATGCCAAAAATGTGGGAACACGAGCAAGTTATAAAACTGTGTTTTTCAGCTTCCCAACCGGAATTTTCTTGTCTCATTTAATATAGCAGTTAATGGAGTTTTGGTTAGTGCTCCCATCGCTTTTCAGCTCATGCTGCCAAAACCGTCTGTCCGATTGCTTGCATAGTAACATTTTCGTGATCAGCACAACTTTTGCTACAACTTGGCTATAAAAATATTTACGTGGAGTGAAAACTGTGGTAGTTAGAGCAAGTTTAAGAGAAGACTTCTCAGGGCTGCCAACTCTCACGGATTCGGCGTGAGATTTAGTGCTTCATTCATGTTCCCGTGCTGTAGTTAGCAATTATTCAATCAATGCAATTTGCGTGTTTCTCGATCATTCAAATTGTTTAAATGAAATAAGACCATTTGAAATATTTTTATGCAATTCCATTGCTTCCAACCCCTGAGTGAAGAAAAGCGTGAGTGTTGGAAAACATGGGTGCCAATAGCAGATAGGCCCTCTGAAGTTTTGCACATTGTGGAGGGCCAATACACAACCTTGTCTGGCCCCAGTGCTTCTTGTATATAATTCCTTGATCATTTCATTTGTGTGTTAACCTCATCACCCCTCAGCCCACACCCCAATTTCCCCTCACCTTGTTTGTCTCACCCCCCACCTCCTATCACTCTAGGCAAATTACCATTTGTTCCTTTGCATCCTTTGAACTTTCACCTATAAGTGTTCACATTTTCCCTCAGTTGTTGGTTCTTGTTCATCTGTACTTGGGGAACAGACCCACTAGTTCCTCTACTCTATTAAACTATCCATTTTGCAACTAAGACGTGCCTGCATTGATTTTTCTACTTACAAAAGTACGGAGGAATACAGCAAACTCTCTTTAAAATCCCACGGTGAGAAGTCCTGAATCATAATTTATTTCCATATTACTAGTGGCGAAATCCACCGTAACGCATGTGAAACTGATAAACTTCAATGTACAAGGACTTCAATTCCACCTGAGAATCTCTTACAAATGCGCTGATTTAATAATTTCTGACTACAGCACGGGAACATGAATATGTCATTTAAACTCAAGCTGAAAGCGTGAAAATTGAGAGGCCTTTCTTGACGATTTTACAGCTGTTCGCCACTCTAACAGTGACGTAACCACAATGTAAATTCCCAGAATTTATTTTCACAAAAATTATTTTCAAAAATTATTTAAAAAAATTATAAAAGTTTGAACAGTGAAGAAATTATACAACCTTAACTTAACATTTTGCAGTTTGAATGATATTTCTAGCTAAAAGTATGACAGAGTAAAAAAATAGCAGAAAATAGCTGAATCTACTGAATCAGCACAAAAATGGCTTGATTTAATAGGACCCCAAAAAATGACATTTAAAATAATATTTTTAAAAATTTGAAAGGAATCAATAGCTTAAACGGTGTAGGAGGAGTTATTCGGCCAAATTTAGGCAGAAGAATAAAAAGAAGAAGAAGAAGAAGAAGTAAGAGAATAGAGTGTGCTGCTTCACTGAAGCAAGCACACAACAAGCTAAAAAGATAGCCCCATCTTCTCACTACATCTTCTGAAGAGGACTCAAACTTGTAAACAAGCATATTGCTGGAAAGCAGCTAACTACATAGCAAAACAGCTGGGAATCATAGTGAAACCTTCCAAAGAAAATGAGCCTCACTGCCTTGCGGTTTGGAAAAGAAAATGTAAATATTCAGAGTCCAAAAACCCAACCCACGAGTAAGAGGTAAATCTTGCAGAGGAAACAAAAATGGTAAGCAATCATGCAGATAGTGTCAATATGCTGCCTCTGCATGTTCATATATCCCTTCTGAGAAAAAAGAACCAGCAAAAAAGGTAAGCAAATCATGCAGATAGTATCAATGCGCTGCTTCTGCAGATTCACACATCCATTCTGTGGAAAAAAGAACCAGCAAAAAAAGGTAAGCAAATCACGCAGATAGTATCAATGCGGTGCTTCTGTAGATTCTGACATCCCTTCTGCGAAAAAAAAACAACAAGAAATGGGAAGCAAATAATGATGATAGGATCAATGTGGTTTTGATGATTTGTCTAGTGCCAAGGCTCCAAATTTTGCTTCAAACTCTATGGAGAATTTTTTTGAAGCCACAGTATCAAGACTTTTTTGATTTCAGGAAAACCCCCATGTCTATGACTGATGCTCTCTGCTTCACTCAGACTAAACCTGTCATGGTCTGAATTCTGTGTTTGTTATTCACCTCCGCCAAGGGAGGCGTATGTTTTTGCCGGCGTTGGTTACTTGGTTTGTTTGTCTGTCTTTTAGCAGGATATCTCAAAAACGGCCAAATGGATTTTAACCAAACTTTGCAGGATGTTAGAGTAGCACAAGAGGAAGAAGTGATTAAATTTTGGCTTACCTCAGCCAAAGTACAGCTGAGATCTTGGCCAAAGTTAAAATCCAGATATGCTGGCCAAGATTTGAAGTCTTTCTAATGGGCCGGATTTCCCATGGGCGTGCTTTTGGGTTTTGCTGCCACCTGGCGGTGGAATGCAACAATACCCTACATCAGCCAATGAAAATAACTAATGCACAGAGTTGCCTTGGCATGGCGGAGGTGCTGCGCTCTCTGAGTGCTCTTGTTTTTCATGTAATTCAGGGGGGTACACTAAGCAATTTAAACATAGACAGTCTTTATTTGAGTGAGCTGGTTCAACACACCCTGAACTCGCAATCAGAGATAACTGGTACCACGACTGTGGTTATTATCTTTCTTTGCTAGCCAAGCTTTGTGCTTGAGGCCCTATGTGCGCTCGCATAAAAATGGCATTCCACGTGTCATTTGACTCTTCTTCCACCAAAAAATGAACCGATCATGTGCTGTATATTTCTCCCAGGAGGAGCAGGTCATTATTTTGGAGAGTTATGAAGAATATTAAAATAAAATAACAGCAAAAAGCAACACTGCTGCTGCTCATAAGACCAGAGAGGAATTCTGGCTGAATATTTCTGACTGTGTTGATGCGTTAGTCCTATAATGAAGGTCCTATAATTTCTGGGCCAAATCAAAGTGAAATTAATTTAAAGATTGAATATTATCTGACTGTTATAAATACCAGTAGTATACTCAGTTGTTTTTGGTTGAAAGTATATTCTCCATTACTTTTTTTAATACAATATCATATATTTGAAGTGAAATCCCATCCCACCAATAGCCCTAACCTATTGCACCATTACAAATTAAGAGTAGGCCTATGGCATATCAAAGCAATGGTAAGTATGGTAAAATAGCTACTAATTAATTTTGTAGTTGGTGCTTTAATAGCTGCAGTACCAGCACTGTCAAGAGGTCATGGCAGCAAGTTAAAACAAAGCATAAGGACATTCTTCAAAGTGGTAGGCCCTATGTTGCTTTGCTTTCAAATGTATTTTAATTATTTTAATGGTATGCTGTGTAAAAGGAATAGCACGGCGTACAGTGTTTTTGCTCAAATTTTCTACATCACCGACTGATTGCATGTAGGTTCTCGTGGCAAAAAAACCGCAACGCTACGCACAGCGTTTGCGCAACTATAAGTGCACGGCTTCTCTTTCTTACAATGCCAGCATATGGCTCCAGTGGATCGCATAAGTGACGAATTCCCTCAGCTGAAAATATGTTGCGTTCAAAGAGAATATCATTAGAAAAAGCCAACGGGTCTAAACACTCTCTCCCTCTGAGTCGTCCGATTCAGGCATCAAAGTCCACAAGATCATCAAAGACAGATGATTCCATCTTCAAAGGAGGTGCTTAGCCACAAGGCGGCATATTTATAGCCTATTTAAGACAAAACTCGGCACATAACCTGCTCCCGACCAGATTAAGCTTGCAGCGTAAATTACCATAGTGATCCAGCCACGTGAAAAGGGAGCCACCTTTGTGACGTTGAAAAGCCTAGCTTTAGGCTCAACATACCTCCCTAACCCACTAATCTTGCTCCGTAGTATACCCCCCAGGTAGGTATTCTGTGTTTTGATTATTTTCCGTAGTATTTTGTAGTTATCGTGTGTATTTCCTGTCATCTGTTTTGTATTGTGCACATGCTTTTGTTTCCCCTCACACATGCTCTCGTCCTCCTTGTTTTGTTTTGTAATTTGCGCACCTCACTCCCTTGTTAGTAATTACACCCTCTGCTATGTTTTTTCTCATCCCTTGCACCTGCATTCAATTCCAATTAGCTTATTTTCCCTTAATATAGCCCCATGTTTCACACAATCTATGTGAGTTTGTTTATGAATATCCTGGTTGTTAACCTAGCATGCTAATACTGAATGTGCGTATGAAACCATGCAGACATCGCACTAGAAAAGGGGCTAAAATTAGTATGTACACCTGAGTGTCGTATTTATATAACTGCCGATCGGAGCCATAGCTGATAAATACCAGTAACCACTGCAGTCATTTGACCCGGGAGTGAACGCAGATGGCTCAAAACCCGATTGTTAATGGGTGTTAGTGGTTTTTTTGGCCAGTGTAAAAGGGGCCTCATATTCGAAGGTTACACAGCTAGCCATGCATCATGACTGCGCCCAAAATTCAGCATGTAAGCTGTGCCATCTTAACAAATTCTACCTGCTACAGTTATGCTATCTCTTGTAAAACATTAAATAAGTCAAAAGACCGGTAAATATGTGGTAAACAGTTGATATTTCCGTGTTTAGGCACTTGGACAAAAATTTCAACTTGATCAATTCTAATTTTGAATGTGATGACTGGATAGTGTAGGAAAATACCTTTCTGTTGACACCTCATTTTTTGAAATACAGTGGCAAGAAAAAGTATGTGAACCCTTTTGGAATTACCTGGATTTCTGCATAAATTGGTCATAAAATATGATCTGATCTTCATCTAAGTCACAACAATAGACAAAAACAGTCTTCTTAAACTAATACCTCACAAACAATCACGTTTTCATGTTTTTGTTGAACACAACATGTAAACATTCACAGTGCAGGGTGGAAAAAGTATGTGAACCGCTAGGCTAACGACTTCTCCAAGAGCTAATTGGAGTCAGGAGTCAGCCAACCTGGAGTCCAATCAATGCGACGAGATTGGAGTTGTTGGTTAAAGCTGCCTTGCCCAATAAAAAACACACACCAGTTTTGAGTTTGCTATTCCCAAGAAGCATTGCCTGATGTGAGCCTTGCCTCGCACAAAAGAGCTCTCAGAAGACCTACGAGTTAGAATTGTTGACTTGCATAAAGCTGGAAAGGGTTACAAAAGTATCTCTAAAAGCCTTGATGTTCATCAGTCCACCTTAAGACAGATTGTCATTAAATGGAGACAGTTCAGTACTGTTGCTACTCTCCCTAGGAGTGACCGTCCAATAAAGATGACTGCAAGAGCACAGCGCAGAATGCTCAATGAGGTGAAGAGGAATCTTAGGGTGACAGCTAAAGACTTACAGAAATCTCTGGCACATGCTAACATCTCTGTTGACAAATCTATTATAAGTAAAACATTAAACAAGAATGGAGTTCATTGGAGGACACCACGGAGAAAGCCACTGCAGTCCAAAAAAACATTGCTGCACATTTGAAGTTCGCAAAAGAGCACCTGGATGTTCCACAGCACTACTGGCAAAATATTCTGTGGACAGATGAAACAAAAGTTGAGTTGTTTGGAAGGAACACACAACACTATGTGCGGAGAAAAAAAGGCACAGCACATCAACATCAAAACCTCATCCCAACTGTGAAGTATGATGGAGGGGGCATCATGGTTTGGGGCTGCTTTGCTGCCTCAGGGCCTGGACGAATTGCTATCATCGACAGAATAATGAATTCCCAAGTTTATTGAGACATTTTGCAGGAGAACTTAAGACCATCTGTCTGCCAATTGAAGCTAAACAGAGGATGGGTGATGCAACAGGACAACGACCCAAAGCACAGAAGTAAATCAACAATGGCTTCAACAGAAGAAAATACGCCTTCTGGAGTGACCCGGTCAGAGTCCTGACCTCAATCTAATTGAGATATTGTGGCATGACCTCAAGAGAGCTATTCACACCAGACATCCCAAGAAAATTGCTGAACTGAAACAGTTTTGTAAAGAGGAATGGTCCAAAATTCCTCCTGACCTTTGTGCAGGTCTAATCTGCAACCACAGGAAACGTTTGGTTGAGGTTATTTGCTGCTAAAGGAGGGCCAACCAGTTATTAAATCCAAAGGTTCACATACTTTTTCCACCCTGCACTATGAATGTTTATATGCTGTGTTCAATAAAAACATGAAAACATAAAGTATAATTTGTGAGGTAGTAGTTTAAGAAGACTGTGTTTGTCTTTTGTTGTGACTTAGATGAAGATCAGATCACATTTAATGTCCAATTTATGCAGAAATCAAGGTAATTCCAAAGGGTTCACATACTTTTTCTTGCAACTGTATCTTTATTACAACCTGAGTTACAGCTCTGAGAAGTGCTTTAATTAGTGCATAATTAAAATGAAGAAATGCATTACAACAAAAGAAAAAACTGAGATGGTGAAATGGTTCGAAAATGAGAGGAACAAATACTAGTTGACCCGGGTCCGTAACTATCGCGAGGGAAAGGTACTCGCTTATTACGGTGGTTGCTGGCTAGCCAATGCAGAGCTCCCCGAACTAAGGTTTTGCGATTGTGTGGGTCCGGAAGCGCAATCGTGTAAAATTGGCGAAAGACTGAGTATGGTATTATTCTTTTAAACTCACCACATTTACAACTAAATTTTATATTCGTAGTTAATTATATGGAGTCAGATCAGTCATAACTGTTGTGCATTTGTGCCCTGTTCTATCGAATATAGATATTGATCAATGCTTTCTTTTGGGTCACACCAGCAAAGAAGAACTCGCCGAGCCTTCACCTTCTGCTGTGTCTGTTGTTGGTATTGCTGTGAGGTTTTACAGTTGGTGACCCCACGTGATCCAGCCGATTCCATCAATCGGCATCGGCTTTCGGCAGTGTGATCCGGTGCTGCATCCTCCTGATCCAAGTGGGTCCACTTTCCTATCTACTTACAGCAGCCATGGTAAGTACAGCGGTGGTTTTCTACTTTATAGTGTTGAGGGAAAGCGTCTACACACCCCATCTAGACACATTTGCAGAACGGGTCGACACACCCAGTGCTAGACCAGAGACCGTAGAAATCCGGATAAGATTAGTGGGAAAACATGGACAGTGAGGAACAGCAAAAAGTGGACCAACAACTTATGGACTACTTTGGTGCGTACTATTAGGACCTGCTGGTCCACGTGCATAGTTTTGGTGTGTCGTTAGCGTGGAGTAACGAACAGCTTCTGCATTGGTACATGACGGAGGGGCGAAAGCTCCAGGCTAAACGGTATTTTCGGAAATTGCCCGTGGTAATGATTTACTTATTGCATCGGAATGACCTGCATCTGCTCGCAGAAAATGGACGCGTGATGGACAGTACACGGCAGTTAGAGAGAGCACGCTCTGAGGAGCTGCGCCGTTTGCGGGCTGAAGTAGAAGCCTCTGCGTTTGATAAGCAAACTTGGGCAATACAGAGTGTTTCCATGCAAAAGCGAATCGCTGAGCTCGAACAAGAGTTAATTAGAAGCCAGAGCCATATCGAGGCCTTAGAGGGCTGTTGTGACAAAGTTGGCCTTCCTGTTGCGCCATACGCAGGGTTCAGTCTGGTTCTTGAAAACCTTGAAAATGCTTGGATTTTAATGTTGTGTTTTTCAAGGTTTGAAAATGCTTTAATTTTGGGTAACGTGTTGTAAATGCTTGAAATTGTTACCATATTTCTGGGCAGTCTGACTAAATGGACCACTTATTAAATGGAGAGAAATAAAATAAGTCGGATTAAAAATGACGCCTTCACAGCTCACGCACTTACGGGTTTCGCAAGAGCTGGATTCATTGTCATGTGTCACGCCCACAACAAGAGGACAGTGCTGCAACATCGGACATGCCGGGAGGTTGCCGATTCAATGAATGCTGGCTGGATAATATCAAGTACAAAGAGTGGATTAAACGTGGACCAAATCCACGAGTAGCCTGCTGCAAAATATGCAAAAAAGAGCTACAACTTTTCGCCATGGGAGAGTCCGCTCTCTCAAGTCACATGAAAGGTAAGTCACAGAGATGACTAGCCCTACACGTATGATTTGTTGGCTAACCGTTAGCTGCATGCTAGACCTAAATGTAGAAGCACTATGTGATGTGTCTGAATGCCAATATCAATTAGGGACAGTTACTAAGGGCTAAGTTAAGAAAAAAGCCAGCGTTTCTCAACGGTAAACTGTAGGAATTTCCCGCTATTGAGAATTGAAGCACAGCTGATGTTAGCCCATAAGATGATAGACATAAGAGTAGACGCCGCTCGGCTGCTGGAGCGCAAGACGTATACCAAAGCAGCAAGCTAGCTCTCTCTCTCTCTCTCTCTCTCTGGGTTTTTTCATGACGAAGACGAGACGAAATCAATACCCTTAAACACTGACTGTGATGAAATTAACAAGCATTTTTGATGACGAAAAAAGACGAGACGAAATCTACTTCATTAAATAAAAACTTAATAAAACGTCTCTTTCCTTTTTTTCGTCATAGACTAGCACGGTATGGGCGCATACACGAACATGCACTGTCACGCCGCAGGCCAGCGAACGTGATACGACGTAAATCATGCAACTTTCCTCCTGCCTCTGCAAAATTGTTTAATGTGCACAGCACGATTACCGGCGAATGGCCTCGTTGCGCAATCAATAATCAACCGCATATAAACAAAAGTCGGTTTATAATGAAAGTACGGCAGTCTGTGTGCGCGGCACACTTGTCAGATCCGGCAGACCTGGTGCCGGCCGCACCGCCAGCACCGCGCCCGGCTCGTATGTCGTTATCAGGCTCAACCAGGTCTGGTCTGCCGGATCTGAGAGGTGAAGCTCCGGCTGTGAGTTGGACCTTTCTGAAGGAGGAAGTTACCTCCGAAACTGTCAAGATAAATAAACATCCCATGTCTGATTAAAAGGACCAAAAACGTCTTTTAGTTAAAAGGAAGACATGATGAATGTATTTGAACTATATTGATTTATGATGACGTCGGACCATGCCTGCTGTTGTATTTCAACGTGATGACGTGCATACCGGGGCAATGGCGCTTGGTCGCTTTTGGGCTTTAGGTAATGTGAGTGGAGGCTAGCCGACTGGGGAGGGATGGGGGACGGGGGGTTGCTTTAGCACGATATGGGGCCAAACTGACCTAATCTGTGCAGGCCCTTCATTTACAATCCAAAAAGTGCATTCATTGGATGCGCGTTAGTTTTTCTCCTCCTGCGCTGCTGTGTGCTCATGCCGGTGTGTGTGTGTGTGTGTGTGACTGAGGAGCACACACACCCACCGGCGCTGTCTGTAGTGTGGCGCGGCGAGAACAAATTTAAAACCTGCTGCCAATCAATACACAGTCATTTCACGTGTTAACCTATGTTTCAATAAATGTATTCCTGCCTGAAACACACTGAACAATAGAAGATAAACTTATTATTCCTGATTTGAGATGTCGTAGCTGCATATGGATCAATATGCATATATATTTTTTTATTTTATTAGAATATGTCAGGCTTTATTTAATACCTATTTTTATTTCAGATGAGAAAGGTGGTTTTCTTATGTTGTACTTCTAGCAAAAGAGTGGTTTAAAAATATATTGGTACATGTTTTGCTATTTTTTTTTATCTTGACTGTTTTTAAGTCCTAAAGAGTTGTTTAATCATGTTGGTTCATAATAAAATAAGCAAATTAGAACATGGATGTATTTCTGTGAATATCAGACCAGGCACCTTTAGCAACGTAGCATTCCTAATCATTCAACATATGGAGCTATTTCATCAGGTAATAATCACATAAACCTTAGAGATGAGTGAAAAAAGACTAAAATGAATCTATTGGTTAGACTAGATTTTTTAATTAACATTAGTGTCAATCTGCATTCAAAGACTAAAAAAAAACTATTGACTAAAACTAGACTAAAATACTTACAATTTTCTTTGACTAAAACTAGACTAAAATGCCAAGACTTTTCGTCGACTAAAATGTGACTAAACAAAAAAGAATACAAGTTGACTAAATGTGACTAAAACTAATAAGGGCATTTGACACAAGACTAAGACGAAATTAACACTTTTTTATCTCTCTTTCTCTCTGTCTCTCTCTCTCTCTCTCTCTCTCTCTCTCTATATATATATATATATATATGCCTCATATTGTTTTATTAGAGATAAAATATTTTAAAAGTCATTAGTTAAGGACTTCTGTGATTATACTTACTACAGTATGGGCCCTAGTTGATAGAATATATTTTCAGCATCTTACTGATACTTTAGAGTAAACAATTTTATAATATCATTCCCCCTTATTTTTGATGTTAGGAAAAAAGCATCAAGATCTGCTGAGAGCACTTCAAAGTCCAGGTCCTACAGTGGGGGATTTTTTCCACCAGACAAGCCATGCATCAGACTCCACAGCTACATCCACACCAGCAACCAGGAGTGTGGAGAGTGCAGTGGGAGCAGGCAGTGGAGTAACAGCTGACCGTCAACCATCCTCAGGGTCTTCTATTCCACATAAGACAACCAACAAGTCCTCAAGCACCTTAACATCATTTGTTAGCTCTAATCCAACACTTAAAGCAGAAATATGCTGGGCAATAAAGGTAGTTACCAGTCATTATTCCTACAAGTCATGTGAAAATGCAGGGGACATTTTTCGAACCATGTTTCCTGACAGTGACATTGCCAAACAATTTTCTTGTGGAGAGAGAAAAGTGGCATACCTCGTCACATTTGGGATTGCTCCTCATTTCTCTTCCTTAATGAAGGGCATAGCCAAGAAAGAATCTGGTTATGTTATTCTGTTTGATGAAAGTCTAAACAAGAAAATGAAGAAATGCCAGCTTGACATGCATGTCAGATTCTGGAACAATAACCAAGTACATTCAAGATACCTGACATCATTTTTCTTGGGTCATCACAATGCAGAGCAAATTCATGAGAAGATTGAAACAGTGTGCTCAGAGATAGGCTTTCAGAACCTGATTCAGCTGTCCATGGATGGCCCGAATGTGAATTGGAAGACCTTCTCTTTAGCCCAGCAGAACATTGAAAAACAAACAGGGAGGAAAATGCTAAATGTTGGAAGCTGTGGTTTGCACACATTACATAATGCTTTCAGAACAGGATGTGCATCCACCGACTGGGACCTAGAAAATGCCTTGTCAAGCCTGGAAATGGCTTTTCAAAGATGTTCCAGCACGTCGGGGAGGACTTCACAGAGGTCACAGGTTCAACTTCCTTTCCTCTTGACTTCTGCAGTCATCGATGGCTAGAAAATGTGGAGGTGGCTGAGCGTGCCCTTCAGATTTTGCCCTCATTGAAAACATACATCAGCGCTGCCAAAACCAAAAAAATTACAGAGCCATGCACAAAGTCCTTTGAGAAAGTTGAGGTCATTGTCAATGATGACCTCTTCCCAGCCAAACTCAACTTCTTTCTAATGGTTGCAAGGGAAGTCACGCCATTTTTGAAGCTATACCAAACTGACAAACCCATGCTGCCATTTATGTGCAGTGATCTCACAACTCTACTTAGGAGTCTTTTGGAGAAGTTTGTCAAGCCCAGTGTAATGATGAGTGCAACCAACACTCTCAAGCTTCTCAAAGTTGATCACGGCACAAGATAACCATGTGGATGTCAACAAAGTGAAAGTTGGCTTCGCTTACAGAGCGAGCTTTGGAGGAACATGTGAAGAACTCAGGAGCTGAGAGGCAGAGGCTTGAGTTTAGGCAAAACTGTAAGCTTTTTTTGGTGAAGATGGTGTCTAAGCTTTTTGAAAAGGCACCAGTGAAATATTCATTGGTGAGAAGCCTATCTGTCCTGGATCCAAGGGTGCTACTCAACAACAAAGAGCTCAGTTCCCAAAAACTCACTACTGTTCTCCGACTCCTTGTGGAAACTGGGCGGCTAGAGGAACAATGCTGTGATGATGTTCTTAGGAATTTGGCCAGTTTTTGACAGAAGCCTGATGGCATCAGATTCACTCTGGAAATTCAGTCCACAGAGTGAAAGGTTGGACGAGTTTTACCATGAACTCTTGCCCGATAAAGCAGAGTTTCGTCGTCTATAGGAGGTAGTAAGACTCGCCCTAGTCCTCTCGCATGGTCAAGCTTCTGTTGAGAGGGGCTTTTCCATCAACAAGGAGGTGATGGTGGAAAACCTCAAAGAACAGTCATTGGTTGCTCAACGGATCATCCATGATCATGTGCGCGTTATTGGAGGGCTGCACAACATCGGCTACACAAAGGAATTGTTCCTTTCAGCGTCTGCTGCCAGACAGAAGTACCATATGTACCTTGATGATGAAAGGCGTAAAAAACAAGATCAACAAAAAGAACAGAAACGAAAAGCACTGATGGAGGAGATATCAGAGATGAAGGTGAAAAAGAAGAGGATGGAAGAGGATGTGAGGGTCCTCTTGAAATCTGCTGATAGCAATGCAGAAAAAGCTGAAGCTAAAGGCAAACTCTACCTCATTTCAAAGTCAAACGGACTTAGAAGAGCAGCAAAAGAAAAAGAGAGAAATCTTAAGACTTTGGAGAAAGAGTTGACAGAGAAGATGCAGGAACTGAATGACGCACTGTAAAGGGTCCTAAACAATTTGGCCTTTAAGTTTTTTGAACATAAAGGACCATTAATGTTCACTGAAGTTCATATAAATATTTGCACTTGTTGGACTTGTTTGCACTGTGAAGGTCATGTGAAATGTGCAACCTTTTGCTTTACTTATGAGTATTTAAGTATTATACTAGCCCTATACTGTGGCGTTTGGATCCTCCCCACCCAACAGCATGGGATAAGACACTAACCAACTTTAGTTTATTTATTTTCATTTACACAACACACAGATGAGTTAATGTGAATGATTTTGATTTTTTGTTTTTTGATGGTTGTCCTATGTATTTTTTGCACTACAGTGTTTTGGTTGTCTACTTAACTTGCCTGCCTGCCTCAGATATATGTCTATTTGGCTTCATAGTATTTTGATAGCCACAGTTAGAGCGATAGTTCTAAGCAAGATCTGCTTACTGAAAGGTGCCTGACATATTGTGAAAAAATTTTCAATTTATTATCCTTCTGTTAATATGGAACAGTTTTGTTAATAAATAAGTGAAATTGCCATTTTGAGGGTGCATGAATTTGTATAACATTATGCAATTTACAACTTCTTAAGATTCAGATTCAGATTTTATTGTCCCTCGAGGGGAAATTCAGCTTGCAGTAGAGGACAAGACATGTATACAAAACAACATGCAAAAGGCCAGTCACAACAATAAAACAGTAAAGACACAACCATGAATAAGAATAAATCCGGTGTTAATCAATTCATAACTCTGCTGTTCAAGGTTGTCAGTGAGAAAAAGAACGAGAAAATTTGATACGCCCCTTTTAGTTAATGTTAGTAGCTGTTTGGATATTCTGCCTGGGTTGTATAAATGTTCTGGTTCTTTTTCATTCCGGGCAGCACTTGGTGACCTTGAACAACAGGGCTATGGATTGATTCACACTGGATTTCTCCTATAATGGTACTGGAAAACCTGAAAAAATTGACCTTGAAAGTCCTTAAAAAGTGCTTGAATTTGACCACGAAAAAACTGTACGAACCCTGCATACGGCAAGCGGGCTTTTTTGGTGCTGGTTGTGAGGAACGGGAAGAGAGTGATGATGAGGAGGAGGTGATAGCTTTGTACAGCGAGTCCCGTAAACCAACAGCGTCGGCGAGACAAATTTCTGCGACCCCAAGGCGGTCGACAGAGCCTCCCCCAAATGTTACTAGTACTAGATCATATTATCGCCTGAGTGAGCCGGGTAAACCTTGTCAACGTAGTCCGGTAATGATGCGCCGAAGAACTGGCACTCTACCCCATAATCCCGGGAAGGTCGCCGTTTTAAAAACAGTAACAAACACGGACGACACGGTTACGGTCATTAGTCGCCCCCTAACATGTGAAGAATGTGCTAGACATAAGGAGGTTGTGGGGCTGATGCCAAGACGGGGTCCCTTTCAACCCTACTGGGATAATTTAATGTTGCAGGCCTCTGTCTACAATTTGGAGTTGCCGGATGTGTGGCAAATTGCTCTGCTTACAATACCCGATGAGTTAAAATCCCAGTTGTCTGAGGAATTGCGATCCGGGGCGATTATGATTAAAAATGAGGACGATGAACTTCACAGCGAAGTGTATGACCGGCTTAAAGAGGCGCTATTGCAGTTGCGGGGGCAAACTCCGGCCGCCTGGCATAAAATTCTTGACAACAAACAGGCGCCGAAAGAGGCTTTTGAAATATTCGCGGAACGTCTGTGGGTTTCGTTTAAGGAGCATTCGGGTTATCGAAAATGTTAACCGTGATCAAGGGGTACTGTTACAGCTCCTGAAAAATAACTCATATCCAGCAGGCCTTGGCTCATGGAGCCGATCCGCCTGAGAACTCATTCCATGCACTGGTGGAGTGGGCTTCTAAGATCGAAGCCCGGATAGCAAAACAGGGAAAGCTGCGCGCGATTGCGGTGACACAATGGGTAGCGGAAGGGAAAGGCGGATCTAGCCTACGGGGGCTAGGAGGTAACTCAAAGCGTTCGTGCCCGTTTTGAAGCAAACCCAACCATAGCCTCAACCACCGTTGGTCCTTGCGGGATGCATTAGGCCTTCCGCGGCAATCCTCGCAGAGCATTCTGCAAGATTTGCAAGATATCCAATCTGATGGTCATAAGCCCAAAGAGCAAAAATCAGTCGGGCAAAAAGTAAAACCCGTGGATAAACGTGACCCATATGGCGTGCTGCAGGCGGCAGTGGCCACTCTGGCAAATAACTCGGAGGATTCCCTATAGGGGTGCGTGGCCTCCCTTGCAGTCGGAAGCATCATCTCCAATGGAAATCGAATTAAAATCTGCGCTAATCTTGGAGGCCGATTAGCGAATGTTTTAATCGACACTGGGGCTGCATGCTCCTGTACCAACGTACTGTTACCTTTGATGACTGAAACCATACATATACAGGGAATAGGCGAAACTCTCATGGTAGCCATTCACACGCAATCCGTTCGATTAGATCTCGGTGCTGTCATCATAGAGGAACCGCTATGGTTTTTACCTGGCAATGGAAAGGGTACTGTTTTAGGAATGGACAGAATGCAAAAGCACGGATTTGCAATTTGGTGTTTTGAAAAACAAATTGAGATCAGAGCTATCAAGGGTACGAAACGGGGTGCGTCTGGAAATCGCATCATGTCCATTTCAACAGATCCTCTCCAACAATTTTTTGATAAATATAATGACGTGTGGGCGACGCATGATCACGACTGTGGTCTCATTCATTTTGAAGTCGGCATCGAGGGAGATCCACCCCCCCCCCCAAAAACAGTATCGAATCAAACCCGAGGCAGAAGCAGCCGTGCATGAAATTGTGAAAGAGTTGGAAGTGAGGGGTATTGTTCGGCGATGCAATTTGTTATGGCCCCAATTTGTTATGGCGTCAATTTGTTATGGCCCCAATTTGTTATGGCGTCACGGACAGCAAGGGATGACAGACAAAATTTTAAAACTTAAACAGATTTAATTAAATACACACTTTGAACTAATCTACAATCTACCCTACTGACCAAGATTGAAATAAAAAAAAGAGATATTTATAGTCCCTTGGTAATTGAGATGGGCTGCTATGTTGCGATGTCCTGGGACAGAAATATGCTCCAACACAGGCAAAAATCCACAAAAAGCTTCACAGGTCTTGAAAAGAGTGACAGGTCTGGTCAAATGTATCCTTCCACAATTTCTCCTTGCAATTTCTCCTACTCCTTTTCACTCTCTCAATTTTTCTCCTGATATACTCTTTTCCAGCCCCCTCTGAGGCATGCCCAGGACATGCCCCAAACCTAGCTCCAGACTGGGCTTAACAAAAAAAAGTCAATACTGCCATCTAGTGCCTTTTTTTTTCCACATTACACCTCCATTCCAAAAGGGAAAAAATTTGACTCATAAAGGCAAAATTTTTCTTTTCAATACAAAAATGGTTAAGTAGACACTTGTATATATATACATATAATACAACATGCTAATAACCACATGTGATATAAATACACATACTCAAACACAGGATAAGCAATCAGCAATTACATTGTCAGTACCCTTTACATGCTTTATTTCCAAGTCAAACTCCTGTAAAATCAAACTCCAATGCAACAATCTCCGATTCTTGTTTTTCATCTTACTCAAAAACATTAACAGATTGTGGTCAGTATATACAATCATTGGCCTTTGCCCTGTACAAACATAAACCTCAAAGTGTTGTAAGGATAGAACCAGAGCTAACAGCTCCTTCTCAATTGTGGAATAGTTCTTTTGGTGGTGATTGAACTTCTTGGAGAAGTATGCCACGGGATGCTCAATGTCATCAGAGTCACTTCTCTGTAGGAGCACAGATCCACAAGCTTCGTCCCTAGCATCGACCGCCATGGAGAACGGTTTGTTGAAGTCAGGAGATTTGAGCACGGGGAAGTGACACAGCAGAGACTTCAGGCGATCGAAGGCTCTTTGGCATGCTTCATCCCAAGTGAACTTTGCGCCTTTCTTCAGTTGGTTGGTGAGACTGAGCACAATCTCGGCAAAGTTCTTGCAGAACTTGCGGTAGTACCCGATCATTCCAAGGAAGCGGCGCAAAGCTTTTTTGTTGTCAGGAACTGGCTTGGTCCATGATGGCTCGGACTTTAGCATTTATGGGTGCCACCTTACCCTAGCCTATGACATAGCCAAGATACGTGACAGTAGCACAACCAAAGTCACTCTTGTTCAGGTTAACAGTCAGGTTAGCCTGGGTCAAGCGCTGGAACAACATCTCTACATCTTTCAGATGTTCTTCCCAGGAGTCACTCCATGTGATCAGGTTGTCGGCGTATGCGCACCCGTGTGTGGCAATCCGCAATTGTAGACTGTATCATCATTTGGAACGTGGCTGGGGCATTTTTGATGCCAAAGGGTAGGACTTCATACTGGTATAACCCAGATGGTGTAGCAAAAGCAGAGATGCTCTTGGCCCTCTCAGTTAAAGGCACACACCAATAACCCTTCAGTAAATCAATCTTGGTCAGAAACTTTGCTTGCCCTACTCTATCGATACAATCATCAATCCTAGGTATTGGAAACACATCAGTTCTAGTTACAGCATTGACTTTGCGATAATCTGAACATAATCTAGTACTTCCATCAGGTTTTGGAACTAGAATACAGGGTGAACTCCAATCTGAGTTAGAGGGTCTGATAATATGTTCTAACATGTACTCAACCTCTTTCTCAGCAATCTTTTTCTTTTCAGGATTCATCTGGTACGGATGCTGTTTTATTGGTTTGGCATCACCAACATCTACATCATGAGAGGCTATAGAAACTCTCTTTGGAACATCAGGAAATAGATCTTTATATTTCTTGATCAACCTCTCAAACTGATCTTTCTGTGAGGGTTCTAAGTGCTGGAGTTTTACATCAAGATTTTGCAACACTTCAGAATTTGACAATTTACATAAAAGAACTTCAGCTTTAATTCTAGGTTCATCATCTTGAAACTCCCCCTCATCTTCACAAGTCTCAGCCATAGGAGGATCTGAAGTGACAGCTGCAACCCTAGCATTCCTATCATGATAAGGCTTCAGCATGTTAATGTGACACAACTGTTTTGGCTTTCTCCTATCTGGAGTCTTCACAATGTAATTGATCATTGAGTTTTGTCAGAATTTCATAAGGACCATGAAATCTAGCCTGCAAGGGATTGGACTGCAAGGGAAACAACACAAGGACCTTGTCTCCTGATTTAAACTAACGGCTTCTAGCCTTATGATCATACCAAGTTTTCATTTTTCCCTGACTTGATTTCAAGTTCTCTTTGGCTAGGTCACAAGCTGCACGCAGTCTTTCCTTGAACTTGCTAACATAGTCTAACAGACGGATATGCGGCTCTTTCTCTTGCCATTGTTCACTTAACAATAGCAAAGGTCCTCTCACTTCATGGCCAAACACTAGCTCAAACGGACTGAATCCAGTAGACTCCTGCACTGCTTCTCTAGCTGCAAACAACAGCAAATGAACACCTTCATCCCAGTCTTTCTCATGGTCATAACACTAAGTCCTCATCATTGTCTTGAGAGTGGAATGAAACCGCTCTAAGGCACCCTGAATCTCTGGATGATAGGCACTGGAAAGAATCTGCTTTGCACCTAGTTCATACACAACCTGCTGAAACAATCCGGAAGTGAAATTGCTACCTTGATCTGACTGAATTTCCCTGGGAAGGCCAAACAACGTGGAGAACTTTATCAAAGCCTTCGAGATTGCAGTTACCTTGATGTTGCGTAGAGGCATGGCTTCAGGGAATCTGGTAGATGCACACATGATTGTCAACAAGTACTGATTTCCAGATCTAGTCTTGGGTAATGGACCAACACAATCAACGATGACCTTGGAGAAGGGCTCCCCAAATGCTGGGATAGGCTGCAATGGAGCTACAGGTGGGTCTAACTGGTGTTTTCCAACTACCTGACAAGTGTGACAGGTTTTGCAAAAGTTGGAAACATCTTTCCGAAGTCCAGGCCAGAAGAAGTGTTTCATGATCTTGTCAACAGTCTTGTTAACACTAAGATGACCTCCTAAAGGCAAACTATGAGCCATTGTTAAGATCTCATTCCTGTAGACTTTCGGAACAACAATTTGCTTGACCACTGCCCAATCTGCACTGGCAGGGATATCAGGAGGGCGCCACTTCCGCATCAACACTCCATCCTTGAGATAATACCCAACTGAACTGCGCTATTTCTTCATCAGGAAGGGCTCTCTTCTTTAGTACACAAATTTCAGGATCATTGGTTTGCTCCTGAATCAACCGCTTTCTGGACAGAGAAAAGTCTCCAGACACATCAGAATCACCAGACCCATCTGGCTGGCTGAATAGAGAACTGATAAAAGTGTCTGATAAGTCCTCAAACGGAGAAACCATAGTAGGCTGAACAGAGTCGTGAGGCAAACCACCTGAGTCATGACTATTCGATGTGCTGGACGGCACCACATCATCTTCTTCTTGAGCCTTCTTGGCCATAGTACAGATCACTACACAGGAAGGATACAGAGATGGGTCTTCATCGCCATCTTCAGTGCTTGGCTGTGAAGTAAGATGAACAGGGGGAACTACACTGCCCCCAGCCAGGTCATTGCCTAGCAACAGAGAAACACCCTTGATAGGTAGACTTGACATAAGTCCCACCTTTACCTGTCCTGTAACTAAATCTGACTTCAAGAATACAGAGCGCAGGGGTACAGATACAGTCCTCCCTTCAATACCTTGTACAAATATGAAATCCCCAGAAGCGGTCTCATCACGTAACTCCAAGGAATCCATCAACAAAAGTGACTGAGAAGCTCTGGTATCCCTTAGGATATATTTGGGTACAGGAGGAGAAAGCTCATTCATTGCCACAAATCCCTCTTACACAAATGGAAGAAATTCCTCCCTCACAAAGTCAGCAGTATCAGGCTTCTTAGCCTCACAAGGAGCCGGCAATTTAGCAGATCGGTCATCTACCACAGGGGTTTCTAACCTTGTCTTCACAAAGGCATTGGGTTTGGTATCCTTTTCTTTTTCTTTCTTAGCTTTAAGGAACCAACAGTTAGTTGTAACATGACCAGATTTCTTGCAATAATTGCAAACTAGACCACTTTTGTCACTGTCAGCTTTCACACTTTGATCAGACCTTTGACTGGATTTCTGAGCACCATCACCAGATTTGTCTTTGTCTTTGGGTGAGGAATCTTGGGTATCACCGTTACCGTTCTTCTGAAATTTGGACCATCTATTGTTACTGCTGGACTGAAATTTGGACTCAAGTGTGAGAACATATTCGTCTGCAAACTTGGCAGCTGATTGCAAATTCAGTGCTTGTTTCTCATTAAGGTAGGTCTTAATATCATCCTTGACACAGTTCTTGAATTCTTAAACTAACACCATCTCTTTTAGTGAGTTGAAATCATCCTTGACCTCCATAGAAGTACACCAGCGCTCAAAGCAAACCTTCTTCTCGTTAGCAAATTCCACATAAGTCTGATTGTCAGATTTCTTCAGACCTCTGAATTTCTGTCGGTAAGCCTCTGGAACCAACTCATAAGCTGTCAAGATAACCTTTTTGACAACCTCATAATCAGAGGAATCATCTGCAGACAAAGCCGAATAGGCTTGTTGAGCTTTACCCTTGAGGACAGTTTGCAACATCAGAAGCCAATGTTCCTTTGGCCACTGACAACTCTTAGCTACCTTCTCAAAGCACTGGAAATACTTATCAACCTCCTTTTCCGAGTATGGAGGCACCAGCTTTACCTCCTGGCTAGCATGAAATTTGTTTTCAGCTTCCATTTTAATTTTTAGTTGCTCCATTTGGAGCCTTTCTTCTCTGTCTAATTTTTCTAAATTGAAATCTCTCTGTCTCTGTCTCTCTTTTTCTGCTCTTTCCTCTTTCTCTCTCTCAAACTGCCTTTCTTTCTCTCTTTCTGCTCTCTCAAACTCTCGTTGTTTTTCTTTTTCCTCCCTTTGAATCTCCAGCATTTTTTATTTAAGTTCCATTTCTACATTTGGATTTTCCACTGAAAACTGTTCCAGATCTCCTGGTGCAAACACATTTTCATCAATGTAATATTCAACAATCTCTCTAGCCAGTCTTGCTTTTCGCATGGCTGGTTTTACATCTGTCAGCTCTGTCTGCATATTTCTAGCAGTTCTGTCTTTTTAAAAGACTTCAAAACCTCTACGGTTGGTGATGCCAAGAAATCATCCATTGTTGTTGATCTATCAATATATATCTAGGAAAATTCAAAAAACAATTTCACAATTTGAAATTTTAGATTTTCAATAAATGACTCAGACAATGGTCTCTCCCGGACGAGCCCCCACTTTGTTATGGCCCCAATTTGTTATGGCGTCAATTTGTTATGGCGTCACGGACAGCAAGGGATGACAGACAAAATTTTAAAACTTTAACAGATTTAATTAAACACACACTTTGAACTAATCTACAATCTACCTTACTGACCAAGATTGAAATTTAAAAAAAAAAAGAGATATTTACAGTCCCTTGGTAATTGAGATGGGCTGCTATGTCGCAATGTCCTGGGACAGGAAAATGCTCCAACACAGGCAAAAATCCACAAAAAGCTTCACAGGTCTTGAAAAGAGTGACAGGTCTGGTCAAATGTATCCTTCCACAATTTCTCCTTGCAATTTCTCCTCCTCCTTTTCACTCTCTCAATTTTTTCTCCTTATATACTCTTTTCCAGCCCCCTCTGAGGCATGCCCAGGACATGCCCCAAACCTAGCTCCAGACTGGGCTTAACAAAAAAATGTCAATACTGCCATCTAGTGCCTTTTTTTTTCCACATTACAAGTTCATCGGCTAACTCTCCGTGTCTGCCAGTACCTAAACCAAACGGGAAATGGCGTCTTTGTATTGATTATCAGCGCTTGAATCAAGTTTTGCCCTGAGCTACAGCAATAGTAGCAAATCCATCTACGATCATGTCTCAGATTTCTATTAACGCGTGCTGGTTTTCTGTTTTGGACATTAAACACGGATTTTGGTCGCCTTAAATCAAACGTCAGGACAAATGGAAGCTGGCATTTACTGTGAACCAAATTCAATACACCTGGGAACGTATGCCTCAAGGCCTTCACAACAGTCCTGCCATTTTTCACAAAGCTGTGGCTGATGTGTTAGAACCGCTATGCAAGACGGGTAACGTCTTCCATTACGTCGATGACATCCTAGTAGCGACAGGAGAGTCATGTGACGACCATTTACAGCTACTCGGCACAGTAGTGCAGACACTGGGCAAAGCGGGATTCAAATTAAATAAAAAAAAAGCACAGGTCGCGCAGAGGGAGGTCCATTACTTGGGGTATACTTTTACTCAAGGTTGCCGAGCATTGACTGAAGATAGACGAAAATGCATCGCCGAACTACCCTGGCCCCATACTATGAATTCTTTGCAGAGGGTGCAAGGGACTGCGAATTATCTAAGAAATTTCATCCCTGATTATGCTGCGATTACCACTCCTTTGTACAGTCTGCTGAAAGGCAAAAGTAAGCCAACTGATGTTCTTGAGTGGACCAAAAACACGAAGCAGCATTTACCAATTTAAAGCGTTGCTTATGTTCGGCACCAGCTCTAGGTTTGCCAAATCCCAAAAAGTCGTACCATATTCAGGTCAATGTGCATGAAAACACATTGAGTGGTGTAGTGGCTCAGGAGCACGGGGGGGGGTTTATATCCCCATCGCGTATTACAGCCGGAAGAAATCCCCAGTTGAGCAGGGATTTGACCCGTGCACCCAGCACATTCTTGCGGTGCATTGGATTAACAACTACAGAGCCGTTGGTGGGCTTTCAACCTGTGGTTGTGCATACAATGCATACGCCGGTCCGGATGCTGCTGCAGGGTCAAAGCAAGGGTGTATCGTCTCATAGGTTAGCACGGTGGTTGCTGACATCCAGGCTTGTGATTTAACAACAGAAAACAACAGGATCTTGCCCCACCTCTCTGGGACGGTGAGGGCCAACCGCATATCCGTGAGCCAGGGCCCGAGGCACGAAGCCCCGTTCAGGATTGTGAATTACCCGGTCAGACCCGAGTGTATGTTGACGGTTCGAGGTTCTGGAAGGAAGGGAAATTTTATACCGGTTGTGCAATCTGGGTCCCTGAAACAGAGGCAGGGAAAAACCAGCAACTGTTGTTCAAATTGCCGCCGGGGATGTCTGCACAAGAGGCCCAGCTTGTCGCGTTGTTAGAAGCCATTTTGGCCCATCCAGAACCGCTATGTATATATATACGGACAGTCGATATGCGTTTGGGGTGGTGCATGGCTCAATGACAGTTGTGAAACTTTCTTTTTTTTTTTAAGATTATTTTTGGGGGATTTTTCCTTTATTTGACAGTTGTACAGTGTCGATAGACAGGAAAGTTGGGGAGAAGAATGGGGGAAGACATGCAGCAAATGACTCGAGCTGGAATCGAACCCAGGTCGCTGCGGGAAGGACACAGCCTTTATGGTACGTGCACTTAGACCGATGAGCCTCTGGGGCACCCCAGTTGCGAAACTTTCTTACTGCAGCGGGTGTTCCGGTGAAAAATTTTCGAACTATTGTTGCAATATGGGATGCCATCCAGGCCCACAATGCTTTCCTTTCTGTTGTGAAAGTAAGAGCGCACATAACGAAAGACCCGGATATACACGAGCGGCATAATCTTACAGCAGATCATTTAGCCAGGCAGGCGGCAACGTGCGGAGATGACTGGCATCCGAGTGTAACATCAGAGCTTGCAGTCTGCGCGGCTCAGGTTGCCCCCTTTGATTTAAAACAGTATCAGCGGGAATTGTGGAATGAACAGGGGGAATTGATGCCGTATTTAAATCAGGACCCACTGGTTTCAATCACGGAAGGCTTCCCAGACAACATGCCTTAGTTGGCCCAGCGTTGGCCCAACATAGTCATAGACGTTGGCCTTACGTCACACGCCAACAATGGGCCAACGCTATTTTGTCGCGCCGGGGACACACGTTAGGCCAACATTGTGTTGCCAACGTATGTGTAAAGGTTGGCAATACGTTGGCTTATATCCAATTACCAACTTAAAACTAATTTCCTTTTAAATTTAGCCCATACACTTTTTTTTTAATTTAACCAGGGAAGTCCCGTTGAGATTGAAATTTCGTTTTCAAGGGAGCCCTGGGGGCCCAGGTGGGGAGGGAGGAGGGCGATTTGCACAGCCAATTAGATCAGGGGATGATTAGGTGGCAAGTTGAAAGAGCCAGGTTGGGACTTTTAGCCATGACACCGGGGAACCCCCTACTCTTATTGCAGAGTGTCATACAATCTTTAATGACCATGGCGAGTCAGGATCTCGGTTTAACGTCTCATCCGAAAGACGGCATCTCCTTCAGGCATATTCCACCCGAGGGAAAGATCGCAACCTACTGGCCCACCAACTGGGATTGGTGTCCCATCCAAGTACTAACCAAGCCCACACCTGCTTAGCTTCAGCCACGCAGCTGAAGCAGATCAAATAGTGGCATGGCTGCTGGCCATTGGCCTAGGATCATTACTAAAGTTTGAATCTAAAGAGGAGTCTGATATTGATGTAGTCTGCAAGTAACAGCTATAATATTTATTTACACAACAATTAATAATCAAGTAATAACAATCAAATAATTACAAAACTTAATTACAATAACAAGAACAATAATAATGATGATAAAAATAATATTAATAGTAATAATAGCTAGCTAAATGGGGCCAACCTCAGACGACCAACAACCCATCTTTCGAATAGCTGAACACCCACTTGTTCTCCAACATGGGACCTCCCACTAAAAAACTCACTTTTATTTTGGACTGACATATACAGTGAGTGGGAATAGACTCGAGCTCCTCTGCAACCCTATTGAGGAAGAATGGACAACGGATGGATATTACAGAATTACATCATAAACCCTGATGAAGAGTGTCATCTAGAGTACTGAGCCACAGGAAAAATTGCCTCCTTGTCCAACTACATTCATGAAAAATTTAGATTTACAGGCGATCTTAAAAAATTTAAGCGAGAGATACTGGATTACATTCACTTCATTGTTTATTCTTCATTTTCTAAGTGTAGCAATGTTAGATTTATGGCCTTTCACAAAACCCCATTTTGGCAAAGGATGTAGGAGTACAAATCATGCAACATCGCTACTAAATAGAGAGAAGATACATTTCTTTAACCCTCAAGCGACCGAGTGGGGTCATTGACGACCCCAAGAGTATATTTTCATGTGCCGTTTTGATATATTAAATCAGAAAAATGTTTCACTCCATGAATTTATCAAGCTATTCCTGTAACAACCTTTTTATAGGTTTTTAGAAGAATTTGACCATGTGTGTGGCAAGGATAATTAAAAGATGTGTGGGGTCATTTATTACCCCAGAGATACAGGAGTGTTTTCGAGTGGATAAAAGAGCAATCAGAGGCAGCACACCTCATCCATAGCAAATTATTATTATTTCCTAGTAGAGATAGTAAATGTGCACCCAGAGGGGGCACATACTATCCATCAAATGACAAAAATAACTCACTTGATCCGTTAATCCAGTTAATTGGGCCTATATGTCAATTTTTAATTTTTAAATATTTTTGGCTGCTTAGTACTTTGCTTAGTTGAGATCAAATTTTATTGATTTGTTCCTTGGAACAATATCTACCCCTGTGTAAATTTTGGTGCAGATCACACTATTAGTCTTTTTGGGTAAAATTGGCGACGCACAGACACACACACACAAAAACATAATTCCCTTGGCAGGGGTAAAATAGCTTTTAAATCATATTATTCTGGATCTGATCAGCAAGGTTTACAGCAAACAATTTAGCAAATAAAAATTGATCATGACAATAATATCAGTGCCCATAAGGTCGAAAAAATACGTACTTTCTGGGGTCATAAATGACCCCACACATCTTTCCATTGTTGTTGCTACACAAAAAAAAGTCAGTCAAAACTCTTAGTTACATTAGATCATTTAATTATATCTGCTATACTTATATGAAGCTGTGTTGATATAATGAACGCAAAATACTCATTAAAAATGTGTATTTTTGCATAATACATAGTGGGGTTATTTATGACCCCACTTGGTCATTTTAGTCGCTAAAAACACTTGGTCGCTTGAGGGTTAATCAAACAGGACCAGGTCAGAACCTGGTATATGGCTGAACCATATATGGTCTCTGTGCAAAATTAGCCATCCCGGTCCAGTCAAAAATTCAAGTCCTGATACCTTCATTAAACTGTTAACTTTTTGAGTTTCAGAAGCATACCACAAAACATCAATCAGATAACAATATGTTTTAATTTGAAACAGACCCTTGGACTGTAGAAATACACCTTTAAGATCAGAGTTGATTGCATATATTATAGCATATTATTAATGATGAAGTGCATGTTTTAGTTGCACTACTACGTTCACTACATGATTTTACACTTCTATTTATGTGAGACTGTCTGCAGATGCAACAAGTATGGTCCCATTTATCTGGTACTGAATTGTCTCCCAATCAAAAATGTTACCTTTAGGATCACGGGCAACACATGAATGTAATGCCTGAATCTGCCTTTCAGGCAGGACATAGTCCCACATCTCAAGGTCAGAAATTTCACCAACAAAGCTCTGGTTAGCATGAAACCCTCCACTGTCAGTGTCCTGTCCTAGAATGACAGTGCAACCGGGTTGAATTGTGTGTCCTTTTCTAAAAATCTTCCTGTCACTTCGCTTTCCGGCCATCCACATTGCAGTCAGACCAGTGGTGGATTCCCATGTGATGCAAAAATGAGTCTTAAATGCTGTCATTGGCGGAAGGTGAAAGAACACCCATGTGTCGCTCTGGAGGTAGAGGAAATAGGTTCCATCAGCTCTTTGCCAGACATTCAGCTCATCAGTGTCTGTGCGGTAAGCAAAGAGGATGAATGCTCTATCGCCTTTCAGCTCTGTGGCCACATTCATGCAAAGTGTGAAGGCTGTGAGCTCGAGGGGCTTCTGAGGAGTCATTGTGACGTAGCTGTAGTCCGTCTCCTCTGGAAACACCAGGGCTTTCTCAAACAAACCAGCTGCATGAGTGGAAACCAGAGGGCTAATAACCAACAACAATACGGTGTTATGCCCACCATTTCCACAGATATAATGATCGTATTTACAAAGCCATTGTCCAACTATGGAGTAAACAAATTTTTAATGACCAAAAGTGTAGTAGGCTTACTATTTGGAATTGGAGATTCTCTGTCTGTCCTTTCAGACAGGTATTTGTTGTGGTCCATCTCGAGGAGAATTCATACAACTAAAACAGTCCTTGTGGGACACATCAAATTCCTCAATCTGATTGTGTTTTTGGAAGCATTATTCCATGTAAATGATGTGAAAGAGGGAATGAATTCAGTGGTAAATCCACAGCTAGCTTCTGCCCAATGGATACAGTATTTCGGAGTGATTCAGTCAGTGAATATCCAAGGGAGCACCATACTTTTTTGGGCAATGACACATTTTTTATTTTGGTTCTGTACTCCAGCTCTTTGAGTTTGAAAGCACACAGCAACAATGAGATTGAAGTACAGACTATTAGCTTTGCTTTGAGGATGTTTTCATCCACAATTTGAGAATCATTCAGAATGACAGCACATTTTGGACAAGGTCCATGGCCCATTTTCCAGTTCAAAGAAATATTGGGCAGTTTAACATAATGTAGAACAAAGTAATGATTCTTAAAATTTGGTTGATTATCCATTTGCAATGACTGCTTTAAATCTGTTGATATTGACCAGACAATGATTCTAAGAGGATCGCAACATTGTTATCATTAAACTTTTGCCGCGCAAGTGCGCTGGCATTAGTATTTTTTTTCTTTTCATTTTTAGTTGTCTGTGGAACATTGTCATCACTATACGCTGGGTATCTTCCCTGTTGATTCTCTGCCAGGACTCTACTGCAGCTCACTTTAGTTTTTGCTTGTTTTTGGGGACTTTTGCCTTTAGCAGGGTACCCATGAGATTTGAAAAGTATTGAGAAAGCATTACATTTAAAGGGGAATGGAAACATCAGGAAACTGCAAGCCCAATAGATTTATCTAGTGGAAACATGTAATATTGTCAAGTAAGAGCTCTTAGCATAATACATCATGGCCATTAGAGCTGTTTGAAAATACCGCTACAGCCACTTGGCCTTTCCTGGCTGCGGCCATTTTAATCGCTGGTCTGCATGACGTCATTGGATGTAAAGGCGCACAGTACGAAAAATGGGTCATGCACAGGGCTGGATCCAGGGGGCTGTTTCAATACACTTTACTTGTCCGACCGAGTCAGACCACCCGTGAAAAGTCGGACCTTCAACAGACCATGTCCGTCAGGTGTTTCAATAAAACAAAAGTAGGATGTCCGACCATGGTCCGACCATGGACCATGGACGGACGGTTCGTCACTGTCCGTTCGAATTTGCGTGAGAATTTACACCTCGGCGATGCACAGCTTCGCTATTTGGCGTTCAAATATTCGAAATAAGTTAACATTAAATGAAAAAAAAAAATTCTGATTTGGTAGATCATTAACTACTATTCAGACATAAATTAACGGCGCACATCGCTGTAGGATGTCACGTTCAATTTCAGTAGGCTATTAACTGAATACAGTCTAGCTAATTAAAAGCAGTCTTTGCTCACTGTGCACTCTGTGCTAAAACTACGATTGGCAACATAACAAAGCTATTCATCACACAAAAGACATTAAAACATTCATATCGTCACGATCACTCATTTTACAGAATTGAGTTAAGCAGACGGGCGATGAGCAGAGCTCCGCTCTCGGTCATACATAAGCACCACAAATACGATGTTTCATTATAGTGATAATCAAGTAGAAATTGAAGACACAGCTTTTTTTTTTCAGCAAGAGCAGCATTTCAGAGCTCCTCAGCGAATGAAGGTAATTTCGGTGACAAGTACGTGGTGTCGTCTGTTTACGTTTTCCAATTGGACAGCTGTCTGTTTTTTTATAGAGCAAGTTGTAGTGACCATGCTGCAAAAACAGATGTATGTGCACTGTTATAAAGTGACAGAATTTCACAATTAAATTAAGGCATTGTCTCCTTGTTATTTCAACTGTAAGTAGAGCCCTGCCTGCATTTAACTGTGGTTTACAGTTAACATACACGGAACCTATGTTACAAACTGATTGTAAAATTACAGTTGAAATAACTTGCAAAAAAGGTGCCAGTTTGTAACAGTGTACTTGTCACCAAAATTACTCTGTTCCCTCGAGTGCCCAAGGGAGAACCTGGCTGTATTACAAACAATCCCAGCTTCCAACGTGTCTGCTCGGACATTGAGGTGCTGGACGTGGCATTGCTTAAGATGAAGTATGTCAGAGCGGAGACACTGAATCGACCAGTTGACCTAGGCTACTATGAACTCTTGTACAATTTGAAGTAATAAAGTGCATAAATTGTTAAAATTGGCTATATTCATGAACCAGTCACTGAAGACACAGTCGGTACCGTGCCACATTATGATTGTACCCTCTCCCCTCGCCGGTCAGCTTTCAGACTAATACGCTAATATTGTAACATCGTAGCGCGTTGCAGGATGCACCTCGGTGGTTTCAAATGGGGAACAATTTTAAAAGGAGGTGCCAATATATTTCGAGGGGCTTTATTATTGAGAAGTGGGTTTAAAATTTTAATATCGAATATTAATATCGCGAATGCGTATGCTACGACTGCGTGTGCCCAAGCAACCGGGTGTCATTAGAAACATGGATTACCACGTATAGCAGTACGGTACCAAATTTCATCCCAATTTCTTCTCAAATCTTCTATGATGATATTCCTCTTTTCATGAAGCAATAATTTCCATTCCTTGGGCTGCTTATCTCTTGAGCCACAGAACATTGGCATTAGCCCTGGTGCATTCTGCAATATTTGGGGCTGGACTCAAAAACGTGTCTTGTTGCGCCAGAGGAATAGCATGGTGTAATGTGGGGAAAAAAAAAAAAAAAGCCACTAGATGGCAGTATTGACATTTTTTTTGTAAAGCAGTCTGGAGCTAGGTTTGGGGCATGTCCTGGGCATGCCTCAGAGGGGGCTGGAAAAGAGTATATAAGGAGAAAAATTGAGAGAGTAGAGTAGAAGGAGAAATTGCAAGGAGAAATTGTGGAAGGATACATTTGACCAGACCTGTCACTCTTTTCAAGACCTGTGAAGCTTTTTGTGGATTTTTGCCTGTGTTGGAGCATTTTCCTGTCCCAGGACATCGCAACATAGCAGCCCATCTCAATTACCAAGGGACTGTAACTATCTTTTTTTTTTATTTGAATCTTGGTCAGTAGGGTAGAGTGTAGATTAGTTCTAAGTGTTTGTTTAATTAAATCTGTTAAAGTTTAAGAATTTTGTCTGTCATCCCTTGCTGTCCGTGACGCCATAACAAATTGGGGCCATAACAAATTGGGGGCTCGGGTCCGGGATAGACCATTGTGCAAGTCATTCATTGAAAATCTAAAATTTCAAATTGTGAAATTGATTTTTGAATTTTCCTAGATATATATTGGCAGATCAACAGCAATGGATGATTTCTTGGCATCACCAACCGTAGAGGTTTTGAAGTCTTTTAAAAAGACATAACTGCTAGAAATATGCAGACAGTTAGAGCTGACAGATGTAAAACCAGCCATGCGAAAAGCAAGACTGGCTAGAGAGATTGTTGAATATTACATTGATGAAAATGTGTTTGCACTAAGAGATCTGGAACAGTTTCCAGTGGAAAATCCAGATGTAGAAATGGAACTTAAATTAAAAATGCTAGAGATAGAAAGGGAGGAAAAAGAAAAACAAAGGCAGTTTGAGTTAGAAAAATTAGCAAGAGAAGAGAAAAAAGAGAGAGAAAGAGGAAAGAGCAGAAAGAGAGAGACAGAGACAGAGAGATTTCGATTTAGAAAAATTAGATGGAGAAGAAAGGCTCCAAATGGAGCTACTAAAAATCAAAATGCAAGCTGAAAACAAATTTCGGGCTAGCCAGGAGGTAAAGCTGGTACCTCCATTCTCAGAGAAGGAGGTTGATAAGTATTTCCAGTGCTTCGAGAAGGTAGCTAAGAGTTGTCAGTGGCCAAAGGAACACTGGCCTCTGATGTTGCAAACTGTCCTCAAGGGTAAAGCTCAACAAGCCTATTCGGCTTTGTCTGAAGATGATTCCTCTGATTATGAGGTTGTCAAAAAGGTTATCTTGACAGCTTATGAGTTGGTTCCAGAGGCTTACCGACAGAAATTCAGAGGTCTGAAGAAATCTGACAATCAGACTTATGTGGAATTTGCTAATGAGAAGAAGGTTTGCTTTGAGCGCTGGTGTACTTCTATGGAGGTCAAGGATAATTTCAACTCACTAAAAGAGATGGTGTTAGTTTAAGAATTCAAGAACTGTGTCAAGGATGATATTAAGACCTACCTTAATGAGAAGCAAGCACTGAATTTGCAATCAGCTGCTAAGTTTGCAGACGAATATGTTCTCACACATAAGTCCAAATTTCAGTCTAGCAGTAACAATAGATGGTCCCAATTTCAGAAGAAAGGTAACGGTGATACCCAAGATTCCTCACCCAAAGACAAATACAAATCTGGTGATTGTGCTCAGAAATCCAGTCAAAGGTCTGTTCAAAGTGTGAAAGCTGACAGTGACAAAAGTGGTCTAGTTTGCAATTATTGCAAGAAATCTGGTCATGTTATAACTAACTGTTGGTTCCTTAAAGCTAAGAAAGAAAAAGAAAAGGATACCAAACCCAATGCCTTTGTGAAGAAAAGGTTAGAAACCCCTGTAGTAGATGACCGATCTGCTAAATCGCCTGCTCCTTGTGAGGCTAAGAAGCCTGATACTGCTGACTTTGTGAGGGAGGAATTTCTTCCATTTGTGTCAGAGGGATTTGTGGCTCTGAATGAGCATTCTCCTCCTGTCCCCATATATATCCTAAGGGATACTGGAGCTTCTCAGTCACTTTTTGTTGATGGACTCCTTGGAGTTACGTGATGAGACCGCTTCTGGGGATTTCATACTTGTACAAGGTATTGAAGGGAGGACTGTATCTGTACCCCTGCGCTCTGTATTCTTGAAGTCAGATTTAGTTACAGGACAGGTAAAGGTGGGACTTAGGTCAAGTCTACCTATCAAGGGTGTTTCTCTGTTGCTAGGCAATGACCTGGCTGGGGGCAATGTAGTTCCCCCTGTTCATCTTACTTCACAGCCGAGCACTGAAGATGGCGATGAAGACCCATCTCTGTATCCTTCCTGTGCAGTGACCCGTGCTATGGCCAAGAAGGCTCAAGAAGAAGATGATGTGGTGCCGTCCAGCACATTCAATAGTCATGACTCAGGTGGTTCGCCTCACGACTCTGTTCAGCCTACTATGGTTTCTCCGTTTGAGGACTTATCAGACACTTTTATCAGTTCTCTATTCAGCCAGCCAGATGGGTCTGGTGATTCTGATGTGTCTGGAGACTTGTCTCTGTCCAGAAAGCGGTTGATTCAGGAGCAAACCAATGATCCTGAAATTTGTGTACTAAAGAAGAGAGCCCTTCCTGATGAAGAAATAGACGCAGTTCCAGTTGGGTATTATCTCAAAGATGGAGTGTTGATGCGGAAGTGGCGCCTCCTGATATCCCTGCCAATGCAGATTGGGCAGTGGTCAAGCAAATTGTTGTTCGAAGGTCTACAGGAATGAGATCTTAACAATGGCTCATAGTTTGCCTTTAGGAGGTCATCTTGGTGTTAAGAAGACTGTTGACAAGATCATGAAAACACTTCTTCTGGCCTGGACTTCGGAAAGATGTTTCCAACTTTTGCAAAACCTGTCACACTTGTCAGGTAGTTGGAAAACACCAGTTAGACCCACCTGTAGCTCCATTGTAGCCTATCCCAGCATTTGGGGAGCCCTTCTCCAAGGTCATTGTTGATTGTGTTGGTCCATTACCCAAGACTAGATCTGGAAATCAGTACTTGTTGAAAATCATGTGTGCATCTACCAGATTCCTGAAGCCATACCTCACGCAACATCAAGGCAACTGTAATCTCAAGGCTTTGATAAAGTTCTCCACGTTGTTTGGCCTTCCCAGGGAAATTCAGTCAGATCAAGGTAGCAATTTCACGTCCGGATTGTTTCATCAGGTGGTGTATGAACTAGGTGCGAAGCAGATTCTTTCCAGTGCCTATCATCCAGAGAGTCAGGGTGCCTTAGAGCGGTTTCATTCCACTCTCAAGACAATGATGAGGACTTATTGTTATGACCATGAGAAAGACTGGGATGAAGGTGTTCATTTGCTGTTGTTTGCAGCTAGAGAAGCAGTGCAGGAGTCTACTGGATTCAGTCCGTTTGAGCTAGTGTTTGGCCATGAAGTGAGAGGACCTTTGCTATTGTTGAGTGAACAATGGCAAGAGAAATAGCCACATATCAGTCTGTTAGACTATGTTAGCAAGTTCAAAGAAAGACTGCGTGCAGCTTGTGACCTAGCCAAAGAGAACTTGAAATCAAGTCAGGGAAAAATGAAAACTTGGTATGATCATAAGGCTAGAGGTCGTGAGTTTAAACCAGGAGACAAGGTCCTTGTGTTGTTTCCCTTGCTGTCCGATCCATTGCAGGCTAGATTTCATGGTCCTTATGAAATTCTGACAAAACTCAATGATCAATTACATTGTGGAGACTCCAGATAGGAGAAAGCCAAAACAGTTGTGTCACATTAACATGCTGAAGCCTTATCATGATAGGAATGCTAGGGTTGCAGCTGTCACTTCAGATCCTCCTATGGCGAGACTTGTGAAGATGAGGGGAGTTTCAAGATGATGAACCTAGAATTAAAGCTGAAGTTCTTTTATGTAAATTGTCAAATTCTGAAGTGATGCAAAATCTTGATGTAAAACTCCAGCACTTAGAACCCTCACAGAAAGATCAGTTTGAGAGGTTGATCAAGAAATATAAAGATCTATTTCCTGATGTTCCAAAGAGAGTTTCTATAGCCTCTCATGATGTCGATGTTGGTGATGCCAAACCAATAAAACAGCATCCGTACCGCATGAATCCTGAAAAGAAAAAGATTGCTGAGAAAGAGGTTGAGTACATGTTAGAACATGATGTTATCAGACCCTCTAACTCAGATTGGAGTTCACCCTGTGTTCTAGTTCCAAAACCTGATGGAAGTACTAGATTCTGTACAGATTATCGCAAAGTCAATGCTGTAACTAGAACTGATGTGTTTCCAATACCAAGGATTGATGATTGTATCGATAGAGTAGGGAAAGCAAAGTTTCTGACCAAGATTGATTTATTGAAGGGTTATTGGTGTGTGCCTTTAACTGAGAGGGCCAAGAGCATCTCTGCTTTTGCCACACCATCTGGGTTATACCAGTATGAAGTCCTACCCTTTGGCATGAAAAATGCCCCAGCCACGTTCCAAAGGATGATACAGTCTACAATTGCCGGATTGCCACACACGGGTGCGTACATCGACGACCTGATCACATGGAGTGACTCCTGGGAAGAACATCTGAAAGATGTAGAGATGTTGTTCCAGTGCTTGACCCAGGCTAACCTGACTGTTAACCTGAACAAGAGTGACTTTGGTTGTGCTACTGTCACGTATCTTGGCTACGTCATAGGCCAGGGTAAGGTGGCACCCATAAATGCTAAAGTCCAAGCCATCATGGACTTTCCAGTTCCTGACAACAAAAAAGCTTTGCGCCGCTTCCTTGGAATGATCGGGTACTACCGCAAGTTCTGCAAGAACTTTGCTGAGATTGCTCTCAGTCTCACCAACCAACTGAAGAAAAGCGTAAAGTTCTCTTGGGATAAAGCATGCCAAAGAGCCTTCGATCGCCTGAAGTCTCTGCTGTGTCACTTCCCCGTGCTCAAATCTCCTGACTTCAACAAACCGTTCTCCTTGGCGGTCGATGCTAGCGACCAAGCTTGTGGATCTGTGCTCCTCCAGAGAAGTGACTCTGATGACATTGAGCATCCCGTGGCATACTTCTCCAGGAAGTTCAATCGCCACCAAAAGAACTATTCCAAAATTGAGAAGGAGCTGTTGGCTCTGGTTCTATCCTTACAACACTTTGAGGTTTATGTTTGTACAGGGCAAAAGCCAATGATTGTATATACTGACCACAATCCGTTAATGTTTTTGAGTAAGATGAAAAACAAGAATCGGAGATTGTTGAATTGGAGTTTGATTTTACAGGAGTTTGACTTGGAAATTAAGCATGTAAAGGGTACTGACAATGTAATTGCTGATTGCTTATCCCGTGTTTGAGTATGTGTATATATATCACCTGTGTTTATTGGCATATTGTATTATATGTATATATATACAAGTGTCTACTTAACCATTTTAGTATTGAAAAGAAAAATTTTGCCTTTATGAGTCAAAAATTTTCCCTTTTGGAATGGAGGTGTAATGTGGGGAGGGGGGCCAAAAAAAAAGCCACTAGATGGCAGTATTGACATTTTTTTTTGTTAAGCAGTCTGGAGCTAGGTTTGGGGCATGTCCTGGGCATGCCTCAGAGGGGGCTGGAAAAGAGTATATAAGGAGAAAAATTGAGCGAGTAGAGTAGTAGGAGAAATTGCAAGGAGAAATTGTGGAAGGATACATATGACCAGACCTGTCACTCTTTTCAAGACCGTGAAGCTTTTTATGGATTTTTGCCTGTGTTGGAGCATTTTTCTGTCCCAGGACATCACAACATAGCAGCCCATCTCAATTACCAAGGGACTGTAACAATCTTTTTTTTTTATTTCAATCTTGGTCAGTAGGGTAGAGTGTAGATTAGTTCTAAGTGTTTGTTTAATTAAATTTGTTGAAGTTTAAGAATTTTGTCTGTCATCCCTTGCTGTCCGTGACGGCATAACAAATTGGGGCCATAACAATGGCATGATGATTTGATAATACAAACCCAAGAAATACAAAAGCATTTTACCCTGGGCATGTTTTATTTTCTCTTAGTGTGTGCAGTGCGGGCATTACTTCTGGTGTTGTCCATGTTCATCTTGCCGGTACAGAGTTTTAAGGGGGCTATCCCTCAGCCCCGTTACATCCACTGATGTAACCAGAAGTCGTGGGCCTGATAAAATGGCCGATGGCGCAGTCCATGGCTTTAAAGCGGGATTTTAAAAACTTATTTATGGTGTATCTATGTATTGCTGGAAGGGTCAACGCCGATTTTTAAAGCCAGGAAGGTATTACCAACTCAAATAATATAACTTATAAAAACGTTTCCATTCCCCTTTAATATTCTCCAAATGAGCCTTAAAATAGTGTTGAATTTGGTTTAGAAAATATTGAATTTCTTTTACAAAAGTCTTATACATTTATTGTCCCTTCGTGGGATTACATACTGTAAATATCATTTTGTCATAAATTACGGTCAAATGTCTAAAATGTTTTGTGACCTAATGTTACAACAGTTGAGTTCAGGGGCAGAGCCCCTGTGGGGAGTTCCAGGGTGCAAAGCTCTCCTTGAAGCTCTTGGCTTCTTCTTATTAGTAAAATTTAAATTGACATTCAGAGGGACTAATAGACCCTTCAGATCTATCAGTTAGAGATGGGTGGCGAGACAAAGAGCGCGAGAAAGAAGATGTGACAAAAAATTCCAATGATTACAATCAATAACATTCATTATTGGGCCCAAATAAAGAAAGAAGTTAAACGACTGCAAAATATCTAATTTAAATACACCTTATCTATGAGGGGTTACTTGTCTGTATTGAAAGTACCTAATCTTGATTTTGAGGCAAAACTTAGTGCTCTCATTGAATTAATGTTGAATATGATGAAATACTTAAATGTAAGTTAGCTGTAGGTAGGCTAACTGGTTGTCATCAGCTGCTATTATCTTTCCTAATTAGCTAATTTATTAGCACAGCATGTAGCCTGGTCTGGCTTGGTGTTAATTTTTAGCTTTTTTTTTTTTAGCTTTTCAGCTGGTTTGCTAGAAAAGTGCGCTTTTGCAAGGATTACAATATCCGCATAAAGATTTCCAGGAATTGGCTAAGTAGTGGTTTATATTGTGTCATATATTTTGAGTTCTGTAGTGGCTGATTTTAACTTTTAATTGTGATGGTGAAATTAAGCTTTGTGAAGCTTTGAAGCTTATCAGAAAATTGGTTGACCAAAGGGTTCAAATCTCAAGGCTTTGTGTGCACAATAAACCATCTTCTGGTCTAAGAGTGCAAAACAGGTCAATATATTTAAGACAATCGACCCTGTTTTAGCAATCTAAGCAGGGTTGTACCTTATCTCTTAATTTATTATTGGTGTGTTTTGGGTGTAATATTGTGAAGAAGACTGAACCTCTTATTTCTTTTGGCCATGATCAATATCTGAGTAATCAGCAGTAGGCAATTCCCTTGACAGGCATCCCGTTCTCACACATTCACCATTACGATATCAAGCATCTTCAACATCATTTAGTTACTTGGATTAAAATGATAAATTGTGTAAAACCATTAGATTAATGGTGCTCAGGTTTGTGCATGAGCTAATACAGCATAGGAATGAGGCAAAAAAGGATGCAAAATTGGCAAACAGCAATGAATACATCAGGCTAAAGGGAAAGCAGTAGCAAACCAGGGGGATCTGAATGCTAACCTTGGGGGGCAGCCACAAACATCACATGTGATAGAAAGGGAAAGGGGAAATACCAAATATAGAGTTTAAAAAAATGACTCCCACCACTCATTAAACCTTTTGTAGATGACTTTGAATACTGTAGCACTGTTAACTGCAACACAGCTGACAAACAGCTGACTAGAAACTAAAATCTCCAGCAAAAAAAAAAAATGAAGTGAAATATATGAAAGAAAATGACCCTTGCAGTCTTGTAAGTAGGGAAAAGAGAACTAAAGAAACTGGGCCAAGAAGACCGACCCAACAGTTAGGGTGAGAGCTCAGAGAGGAAACAAAAATGATACGCAAATCACGCAGATAAAATCAATGTGCTGCTAACACCCCTTCTCGGAAAAAAAACTGGTGAGCAATATCACACAGATAGGATCAATGTGGTACTTCTGTGGATTCACACACCCCAACACACCTGGAGCAAAAAATGGCTGGAAGCCCTCACTAACAATGCAACAAGGAATTACCACTGAACTTTGGAAAACAGGGGCTAGATAAAGGCTTCAGACTCCTGATAAAGGAAAATTAGACTCCCACACCTGCCCCTCATCAGAAATAAATAACCCTAAGAACCCAACGAGGCGCAAGTAGCAGAGTTAGTATCCCTCACAGAATAATGAAAATTAAATTGGGACAGACAAAATGAAAGACAGAGAGATGGAAGTTAAACAGGCTGATATTTATTTATAAGCATAGAATATTGTCTTTGGCGCCTAGACCCCAACAGAAAATCCCTGTTTATACAGTACTGTGCAAAGTCTTGGGCACAAATTTAAGTAATTTCTTAGGGCAAATATGCTTGCAAAAATAATGAAATTAAAATTTTCTTATGACTGAGTAATGTACTAAACAGGGCTGTTGCATGTTAAAAACTTAATCAAATCTATATCTGGTGTGACTACCCTTTCCAAAAAAAATTTGGGACACTGTCCTGTTGTACTATAGTTTTATAAGATGATTGGCTTTTTCTTGTCCCAAACAGAGTGGAGAACTTGCCACTGTTCTTCTGCAGACTGACTGTCTCACTTGCATCCATCCCTCCAAGAAATTACAAACAGCTATGATGATGTGGACATCAAGGCTCTGTCAAGACTATAATATCTGTATCCCCTATTCTTAATAGAATTCAAACATTCATTTTTCAAACTTTTCTTTATATTAGCATTTGGAATTTCTAATTTACTTTTTATCTTCAGGAACTCTAACATGGAAACAAAAAGTAAACAGCTTATACAGATTTGAATTTTAAAAAGTGCAGGGTGCCTAAGATTTTTGCACAGTACTGTATGTTTATCCAGTAGATCATCCCCTAAATTATAGGAAATGTAGGAATCACAAAATTGCATAATACTAATTATTGATGTAAGCAATTACTAGTGTTTTGTCACATTGTGAAACATGATGAAGCAAACATTCCGATGCACATTATTTACCTGTATCTCATTTATTGTGAGCACTGATGAAATGTGTATATATATATATATATATATATATATATATATATATATATAAAACAATATATTTACAAAAGTGTGGTCAACTAATATCATTATGATAAAAAAATTTAAATTAATTTTATTCCAAAGAGATGATGCAAAAATGATTGCACCCTACAACACATTCTACAAAATCAAACATTTTTATGGCCTCTTTGATTTTTTTAGAACAGCACCAACTCCTCTAGACATTGAATGAACAAGTTAGCGAAATACTGCTATCTTTTACCATTCTTGGAGAATGAACTGTTTCATATGCTGGATGGAGAGTGACACTCAGAACTCCAAAAAGTGTTTTGGTGGGTTGAGGTCTGCTTGGCCACTGAATCACATTCACTCTGTTCTTCCTCAGAAATGAAATAGTGGCCTTAGATGTAGTTTTTGTGCTGTTATCATGCTGAAACAGGGTTCTTGCACCATTTTAAAAGTAAAATTTAATGCTTTTTAAGACCTTTTTAAGACCTGAACAAATATAATTTAAGACCCAAAAATGTCATCACAATTCCTTTGGAATACTCAATTTATTGCCTCCTACAATGGAAATCAAAAGTTAACATTTCCCATTTGTTATCAATTATGTGCAATGTGTAAACTATGCAAAAAGACTTTTTCATGAGAGACCTTTTTTTTCAAATTAGGAGACAGTATAGTAACTAACAATAACACTTCCAACACTGTTTGGCCAATGTAGATGTAAACAAAATCAAAGCTCACAGTTGGCATTTTCTTTTTTTTTTATTTTGTTCCTTTGAGATGCAGAACAGAGCCAACATAACATACATAAGTTGGATTGCATTAAACAATACAATGCAATGAATGAAGGAACCATATAGAATAATGAAAATAATAAAACTTAAAGCGGACTCCATCATGGCTCAGTGGGAGACAGAATAATAATACTTCCAACACTTCAAGCAGTCTCCATCATAAAAAAGCTCAATAATGAAAGTCCTCAAAACAGCCTGTCTCAAGCCAAAAAGTTGACAAATAATATACATAACTGTTTGAAAAACAACACAAATGTTATCACATGACTCTTAATGAGAGAAACCAATGAATAGAGAGGTCCATTGTTTTGTAACATCCCAAATTCTCCTCAAGGCGTGGCGTAGCTCTGCCGCTCTCTTCTCAATTTCTTAGTCTAGGTCCACCAACTCCCCTCTCTTTTCCTTGCGTCTTTTTCTCATGGAATTAGATTTAATGATAAGTTCTGCCATCTTGGTCCCTGCTGTATTCTCAGCCTTCTCTGCAAGGCTATCTGCATCCTTCTCTAGAGTTTCACACACAGTTTAGATCGTTTTTCTTTTCTTCAAGCTCATCTTCAGCCCCTTTTCTCTTCTTCATCTGTTTTGTCTTTTCCTTTTTCTTCCTCTCATCTTCCAAGAAGATGCTGTTGCGTGCAGATGCACACTCATGTAGCAGCTCTTTAGTCAGCGGCACTTTGACCACTCCACCACACATCCTCACGTAGTCCCAGATTAGTCTCTGTGAGACTATAGTGTCTTCGTTCATATTGCACATCTCCACCTCCTTGTTCATGGATAACCCACGCTCCACAGTAGCTAGTCCATGGGACAGAAGCAGCAGCTTTTCCACAAAGCTCCAAAGTTCGGCATATCCATTCATGGCTTTATGCAGGAAGCTGTCAACTCGCGATTTTCCATCCAATGCACTGAAGGCCATGAATTCCTCTCCTCTGGCCTCACTGAAGAGGAACTTCTGAAATTGTTGGGCAATCTTATCACCTGCATTTAGATAAAGACAAGCACATCTGTAATATTTTCTAGTTAAAATTATATTTTGTGGAAATCACAAGAGATTTATTTTCACTGTACTCAGGAAAATGCATCTCATATTTCCAACTATATTTCAACTATTATGTCTTAGAACATATATTATGCCGACAGATATTCATTATAACTCATATTAGGCTGTATTATCAATAAAATAAAATACAACTAAAAAGATGAACTGCAAAATAATAGGCTAGTATAACTTGACATCTAAAATAAGACTGCCTTTGCTAAATACTAGGCTAATTGTTCACATTTCTGATATGTCTACAGATATTACACCGTGTCTCCTCCTGAAAATTTCTTATCCTGCACAAATTTCATGATGCCCTCATTTTTTGCAGGCACATGTCTGGTTCAGTGTGCATCTTTTGGGGGTCCAGGCACATCATATTTTGAACAGTGGGATACTTCAGGGGGCACTTCAATGGAATGTTCTGACAAATTTTTGACAGAGCACTCTGGCTGTCTCGTGTGAACAGTAACACATCACGCTCACTTCCACCACTCTGACTGCCTGACATTCCCTGACAAAAGCACGTCACCTGAAACATCAAATAAACTCTCCCTATGTGTAACTTACACTACACAACATTTGACAGATCCAGTTAATGTCAACTGCTTGATGTCTAAACAATTAATCTGACCTCTTAATTTTTCAACATAAATACTTCACTAGTCAAGTGACTTTGCAGCTGATATAGCACACTGATGAAGTAATCTAAGATAAATATTACCTTGAGGGCAGCTGTGGCTCCCATGCCAAAGGCCACTTGCTTTGGACTGACCCAAAGCTTTTGGTCTGTCACATCAAGCTTGACCAGCTTCACTGGGGAAACATCAACCTGGATGTCTCGCTTTATGGAGTGTCTGAGAAGGCTCTGAAAATGGAATAGCACAAGCATAATAATTATGATTATAATCAAAACTGGAATAATACTTTCTACAAACATCATCATGCTGAAAATTCATCACTTTGTTTTATTGTTCATATCCTCTGTAAATGACGGTGCTTGAATGATTAAACCATTAATATACTTTTAGTAGTCATTAGGCCAACCCTGATTAGATCCTCCAAATCTCTGCCGAGGAAATGAATCATCGGGGCATCCACCTGGTACTTGGTGAGAAATGGCTGAAAACTTCTTGAGACACTCATGAAGAAGTGCAACTTTGCCAGGATGAAGGGATCCATCCGGGCTTCTGCAATGGTGTCATATGACGATGACCTTGGATTGGGGAGCTTCTTGGCTTCGACCTGATCCACATAGATGACGATATATGGCCAAATTTCAATGGCTCTGTCCACTGCTGGAAGGTTTTCCAGCCATCGATATCTACAAAATGGCAGAGGAAATGTATCACACTTGGTCACTTACACAAAGTCTTCTCTCCTTGCAGGTGCACAATGAAACAGGTAGTGCAGGGCTTTCAGGACTTCCTCAAATTGCCACACCGCGAAGCCATTCTTGAACGATTTGCGCATCGTGTGAAGGCCACAACTCCCAATTATTTGTAGTTGGGCTCCACCACACTGCTCTCTGTGTACCTCTTGTAAGAGTTCAACAAACTTCCAATTAACAGTGGGCCCATCCATTGACAGTGAGAGCATGTTGTTCAGATTCAGCTCCTTTGTACCTTCCTGCACATTTGGAAAAAAAGAAAAAGAAAATGATCAATTCAATGTGCTAAGTAATCCACATTAGGTTAAGGGGTGGTTCCATTTGTGTAATTACGATGATAATAATAATATTAATACTACTACTACCACTACTACTACTACTATTGATAATAATAATAATAATAATAATAATAATAACAACAATAATAATAATGCTTGGGCTTATATAGCAGAGAGTGAGAGAGAGAGATCAAAAACATCCATAAAAACCCGACAACTTAATTGTGATAATGGCAAATTATTCTGCTGTTATTATTTGTTATTATAATGATTTCTTGCTTAATATACATACACACATACAAATACAAAATCACACACACACACACAAATACTTACACCTAAATAACAATAAAATGCAAACATACACAAACACCCAGACAATAATTAACGTTAATCATTTTATAATTGGTTTAAGGGACACTGAATTTAATTCAGTGGTCAGTGAATTCAATTCAGGTTTGTGTTATTACAAACGGAAGACATGTAGTTATGATACAGGATGCCGTCATACATTAAAAATATGGGCTTTGATACTAAAATAGTTTCTGCAGATAGTGACAATACTGGTTATGTGCTCTATTCAATATTCATGTATTATGTGCTATAATACCACATATCTAATGTGTATTTACAACATAGCTTGATTCTGCATCTCTATTTACAGTTCATTGACCCTTACGTGAATGTTTACTGTTGCTATGGCAACAAGTGACAGCCTATATTAGCAGCTAGATTTTCCCAACCGTCAACAACAACCCATAAAATCACAATTCGGCATATTTAAACAAAATAAACCACATCTACCAACAGTTACATCCCTTAAACTCTGAGCTAATGTGTTGTTACCTGTCAGATTGTCAAAGTGACCATAAACCTGTGACCTGTATAGAGCACATAACCAGTCCTCTGCCAACTCTGCCCGGATTGGGAGCACTGAGGACCAGGGGAGTGTTGGTGTTTACACCGCTAGCATAGGAGCTTTGGACTGCACTAGCTAGCATAGGAGCTTTGGACCGCACTAACTTTACTCAATTTTACACCACACTTAGAATGAATAATAGTATGGGATTTCAAACACAATCGTAACGTTAATTACAATGAAATGACCCAAAATGTCCTCGGCTCTGGAGTGACCCATGAACTGTGACCCATAGTAACGGGAGATGACATGGTGTGTGCCAGTCTCATCATCAGTAGTCCAGAACCGCAAATGAAGGTCCATTTGTTTGCTCTTTGTCTTTTTATTCTTGCTTTCGTCAAACATGACAACATATGGTTTCTCACTAACACTGCGCAATAGCTCCTTCTCGATGAATGAAGCAATGCCATATTTGGTGATATATGCTGTTTTATTTTCACCACAGGTGAATGACTTTGCAAGCTGCGAATCGGGGAACATGGCAGCTAAGACGTCATGTATGCCCTCGTTAGATTTAAATGAATTGTGCCTCGTCACAGTATGGAGAACCCTCAGTACCTGTGCCTTTTGGGTGTCTGGCGGTGAAATGAACCTTGTCATAGCCAACTGAGAGGTGGCGTCTGAACTTGTAATGTCGTTAGGTCGTGCTGCAAACGATGCAGGGATTAGCCTGGCCCCGCTATGGCTAGCTGCTGCCACGTACCACTGGTGCTTTCCTCCTTTCATATGCGACTCGACGTCTTTGAGCCCCATGGTCCCTAATGAAGAAGTCTTTTTGCAGAATTTGCACATTGCCTCATTGTTGTTTTCAGTCAGTGCCAACCACCTCCTAAATACATCCTCTTCCATCCACTTGTCATTGAATTTGCACTTCCCCATCTTTGCATGTTGAACTGCTCAGCTCGACATCCGCATAACGGCGGCACACAGCCCGACGTCAGCGTCTGTAGCCGACGTAACGCAAAACAGCTATTAATCGCGGAGACTGTCATTTACGACACCATGCTAAATTAATAAAAAAAATACACACTATTAGATGTTTTACGTTGGGCCACTGTGCTTTCCCATCGGCATTAAGCGCACCGGCTGAAAATTTAATAGCTACAGCAAATTTACAGTAAATTTAAGACAATTAAGACCTTAATTACCCAGATTTTAATTTAAGACATTTTAAGACTTTTTAAGGACCCGCGGGAACCCTGTGAAAGAGTGCCCAGCGACCAAGGGCGTGGAGTGATGGTCACATCTTCTCTTCCAGTATTTCACGATACATCTGTGAATTCAACTCCTCAACACCTGCAGCACTTATGCAACCCCACAGAAAAACACTGCTACCACCATGCTTTACTGTGGGTACCTTGCATTTTTCATTGTACTCCTCACCCTTGTGACACCATACAGTTTGGAACCCATCAGCGCCAAAAAGATTTATCTTTGTCTCCTCATTCCAAAGCATTGAGTCCCAATTTTCTTTGCCTTTGTCAACATGGGCCCTAGCAAATGCTAGGCGGGCTTTTTTGTGCACGGGCTTCAGCAGTTGGTTCCATCTTGGACGGCACTCATGCATTCCAGTCCTATGCAGTGTATGTCGAATTGTGTCATGGAAAACACTCAATTAAGTTCGACTCTCTAGTGCTTGAGCTAACTGTGATGAACTTGCATGCTGATTTTCTTTAACTTTTCTCATCACAAAACACTCAGGTCAAGGTGTTAACTTCCTTGGATGGCCCGAATGTCTCAGCAAGCTTCCCAAAAGTCCATCCTTGTGGAATTTTTGGATCACTTTTGATACTGTATTTTGACTTATTACCAACACTTGACAGATTTTCTTGAAACCTTGTGTAAGACCAGGGCTGCGTCCAAATAGTCTTTATTGCTTAGGAAAGTTCCTAACTCCTCGAAAATGATCTGGAAGTATTTACATGGCAGCCATAAGTGTATTCGGATTCTTTAAATGTAAAGGAGAGGTGCTACAATGCTTTCTAATTTATCACCTTTAGTGTAGGGTACACTGAAACATCCTTTTTGAAAAGAAAGGAGGAAATGGTATCCCGCAATTCCACGAAGACTGTCCATCCGGACAATCTCAAAAACAAACAAACATGAAGGGCAGGAGGCGGGTGATCACTCTGGCTAGTGTAAGTGCATTCGGATTCTTCTTGTTCTCTTCCTAAACTGTAAAAGAGTCCCCTTTACACCTTTCCTTTACCTCATGACGTTTTACACAGAGGTTAAAGAAAAGTGGTTAGGAATTAGACACTAGGACATAATTTTTTTGCTATTCGGACGCAGCCCATACCTCCAGCTATCCAGCTCACCAGTCTTTGAAGACCCTAAGTCATACCTGTGAACCCTCCCGTTTTTCCCGGGAATCTCCCGTATTTGACCCTTCTTTCCCGCTTTCTTCCCGTTTCAATATTTTCCCGTAAATCTCCTGTATTTTTAACCTTAAAAAAAAGGCTGTTGACTTGGACGGCAGTAGGCGTAAGACCGCCAATGTAATGTTTTTGATGCATTCCCCTTCGGTAAAGCAGGTGACAGGATGCAGCCTAACACCTAGTTACATGAGTCATTCAATAAAGAGGACGAAGAGGAAAGGCAGTGGAGCGGCGAAATATTTTTTCCGAGTTCCGGACACCAGCAGAAACTCAGTTGCGAACAGCCAATCAGCGATCTTGTTCCGGACCACTGAAGGTGTGTCTTGAGACAGTGAATTTTTCTGTCTTTACGAGCCTTGCACCGACGCACGGTCTCGGAACTACTGACTGCACAGTCCATACCCATAATACTGCAATTACATCGTAGATGTTTGCCTTGCTCTCAGCAAAACTGTTGGCCAAATCATTCGTTTAGCCTGCCATATAGATAAATGAATTGTTATGAATGTATTTTTTCAAATATCTGAAGCTGGTAAAATGAGCTGGTTACAATCAATGTAGTCTAGCAATACCCAACTCGCCGCTTCTTTATCCTGCACTGATCATATTAATAATAAACTAGTTAGTGACACCGAACAAAATCCAATGAATATAAAGTATAAATAACCGAGATTGCGTCATCTTATTCTCGAAAATATGAATGCTCTGTTGGCCTACAGATTATTTTTTATCTAGCCTCGCTACTGAACGTTATAAACATATCGGCAGGTTTGGCAAGTGCTTAATGAATTGTATTCGCACTTTGCTGTCGGCTGTTAATATAGGTTTTCGCAATTCAGGTGCTTTCTTTCTGCATCATAGAAACAAAATCTTAAGTAGACGGCCATAGCTATGCTCAGGCAGAGGGGCGTGATACAGCCTAATGATTTTATACTTTGAAAGAAGTTTTGAATAAATCTTTGTGTCCTTGAAAATGCGGTGGCCGTTTCCACTGCCAACCATTTTTAATGTTTCCAGCTAGGATTGATAAAAATCATCCGTTCAGAGCATCCATATTTTCTAGAATAAGCTGACGCTATCTATCTTATTTTTACATTATTAGTGCAAGGGCAGTGAAGAAAAAATGTAACTGTCTCGAGACACTCCTTCAGAGGTCCGGCACAAGGTTGCTGATTGGCTGTACGCAAATGAGTTTCTGTTGGTGTCCGGAAGTCAAGTGGGAAAAAAATTTTGCGGGCGGGACCATAGATATAATAGACTGTATAGAAAGATGGACGCAGCACCCAGGTCTGAAAAGTGAAGCCAATGCGGAGATCTTTAAAAATTGCATCCTATTTAATGGCCAGCAGATGGCGATGTTGGTAGTTGCAGAAAGAAGTTCAATGCTATCGAAGTCTATGAGAAAACGACCCAACTTTCCCACCTGATTTATTATTTTAATAATGATTTTCCACATTATGGCATCTATCGCAAGTTTCAAGTCTCCTTCGTTATATCATGATGTTCATATGGTCCCAAATAAACTAGAATAAAGGAAAAAGCCAGATATGCATTGGAGGCGTGGCTATCCTCTGGCCCTCATCAGATCCACCCATAGACAAGTTCAAAATGTATGAATTGGCTTAATATTTCCTAATACTTGAGAACCCAGTATTATGATTTTAATAAACCTGATGGGGGGGGGTGTATGTGAACAGTGGTAAGGATAGTGGGACAGCCTGGAGCGGGGTGCTGGAAATGTTCCCTTATTTCTAATCCCAATGTTGACAGGTATGCCCTAACTGCATTCCTCACGTCATGCAATCATTACCTGCACCTGTTTCTCATTTCCACTGTGTGGTAGCAGTGCGTTATTTCAGACCAAACTTCGCACTAGGTCATTGCGAAGTCTCATAACTGCATACCTGTGTTGCATTCCTTGTCTTATATAAATGTAATCCCTGCATTTTGCGTGTATATATACTGTATCTCTAACTTTGTGCTGTTCATTGTTCTAACCAGCACTTTATATTAAGGAACCTCGATTCCTGTTTGTTTTGTATTACCTTGTGCGCGCCTTCTGCTGCGCAGTAGGCATAATAAGCTACCAAGTCCATCCTTGCACCTGATTCTAGTCCTCAACTTCCTGTCCTCCGTGCACCTGAACTGTGTATGAAGCACAACCCTTACACCTTGCCTTTTTGTGTAAAAAAAAAAAAAAAAAAATTCTTTCTCAAGTCTTGTGACATTTCTCCTCCATATGGTGCCATTTATGTCAGCATTGAATTGGAGTGGATTTTCCCCACTGAAAAGCCACCTTTAATTGTCAATTATCTGGTGGCCACCTTCATGATGACTGATTAGACTCATCTGTTGCTGAATTCCTGTCAATCAGAATTTCATCTGGTTTTATTCCTCAAAGATTCATTGGGCCACACTCATTTTTGCACCATGATCATATATCATTTTGTTAGAAAAATTCCAATTTTGTATTTGGTACTGACAAATCTCATTTAAAACCAATTAACCAGATTTGCGCAAATATCTTTTTGTATAGCATCCCTAAGGAAGTATTAGTTCTACAGGGAAATAGATGTTTTTTCTGAGAAATGTGATGGGGTGTACTCATATATATACACACACATACACACACACCCACACACACACACACACAGTGCCCAGTATAAATGAGTACAACCCATCTGATTTCTCAGAAAAAAAATCTATTTTTGGAATTGGGGTTGTTAATATACGTGTGTATGTGTGTGTGTGTGTGTGTGTGTGTGTGTTTTTCACAATACTGGAGAGATAATCGGGACAGTTTGAACCCAAGTAGGTTTTTTTTTTTTTTTTTTGAGTTAATTCAAATGTTTTTTTGTTTTTTTTTTTGCTCAAAGAGGACACCAAAATGTGACATAAAAAATCAGTTTTTAACTGAAAGGATGTAGGAAATTAAAATTAGACTGTATCATGTAAATTTGCCCGTATGTTATTCACTCACAGTCCAGTGTACACTTTGTCACAAAACTTTTCTAGTCAGAACATAAGATGGTATCAGACTGAAATTATCGGGTAACGGTCGTTGCCCGATGTGTCCGCTGTGCTCACGACCGTTACCACGGCTTGGCAGGTCTTGAGTGAGTGGCACTGCTCAAATGTACTGCTACTCCGCAGAAATACCCTCTCCTTACGCTACTTACCTCCCCGCTAAATTCCATCGTTTTTGAGAATAACTAACTTAAACCCGAAAAAATCATTTCGTGTCCACTGAATCACGACCGTTGCCGAGAACATATTTTGTTCTGTATTCTATGATAATACGCATCAATTTATCGATTTTCATGTTTCCTGGAATGACTCAGTAAACACCTTTGATTGGCAACAAAAGTTTTCCAGTGCGTTGCTGCGAGTCGGCAGATTTCCTCTACTGCAAGTATGATGTCCACAATTTTGTATGCTGCCACGACCGTTACTGAAAAGGGAATTATGATAAAAATCATCTGAATCCATCCTTATTCTTGACCATTGTTCAGCAACTGGCCGTCCATCTGCAAGATGAAACATTTCTGACTGTGATTTTCGTGATTTTTCCAAATAATCTGTGTAATTGATTTCATATCTTAGGATGCGATTTCTTATCATGCAATGATGGGGTTCATTTCGTACCCATTTCTTCTCCACCATGATGAATGTTATGCTTCAGTAAATTATTTTTGTAAACTGTCATCTCAAATATCATATGTGTTAATTGGACTGCTGGGGATCGTGCATGCGAAACGCAGAAGCTCTGTGATCTATTTATATTTTGGCCCACAAATAGCAGCTCCTTGTAAAGCAGTTTGAATCGGCTTTGATTGTTTGTTGTTCTATTACAATTAGAAAGTACATCATGACTATGCATAGGTTTGTAGGATTTCTTAAAAAAATAAAGCAGAATGCTTGTGACTAACAGGTCAGAGTTCAATAAATCACTCAGCAAACAAACTGCCCTTCTTTATAAGATTTCTATAATGGTATGATGCGTTTCCCTATCTTAAAAAAATGGTCGTAACCTATCGCTATGTGGATTTTTTGTCTGATTAATAATATTTAGGAAGTGGCTATTCGCCCCGCAGCGAGGTGAATTGTGGTAAAGAGAATGGCTATCTGCCCTGCAACGGGGCCGACAAGAGAAGCACTTCTGCTATTCTCACTGCGGTGGGCCAGGTAAGAGAAGCACTTCTGCTATTTGCCCCGCTGTCGGGCCAATAAGAGATTTCATTTTATAATCCGCCCCATTCTTTGATCTTTCACGCTGAACCACTGTGGGGCGAATAGCCTCTTCCTAACATTTATGATAATTTATGATAAATGATGTTGAGGGCCTATAATTTGCCCCCTCTGAATCTTCTGACATGATTTTTAAATAGATGAGAAGCTACGCACTAAATACACAAGGGTTAAAATACTGTAATTATTGCCAGCTGAAACATTGGCTTTAAATCACTGCAATAATGATCTGGTCGTAGTATTTGTTTATTTGAATCCAAACGGCAGCTATTTTTGGACAGGCAGTGTCGAACACAAATGATCCGCTCTACAAGCTGAATTACCGCATGAGAGAATGAAACAAATCTCGCTACTTCAGCGACCGCAGAAGTCCAAATCATTATATGTCATCAAAAAAGACTGATAAATTGCAGTTTTAAAAATGCACACTTTTAAATGAAAAGAAAATAGAGCTTCTTGGTGTTAAATGCCAGTCTTATACCAGTGTAGAATCAAATAAAGGTGGTTTTTTGTTCTTTGAATGATTTTAATATTTTCATGTTTGTCACACTTTTGTGACCCAGAATTGTGAAAAGACGCGCACACACACAAATTTTATTTATATATATATATATATAGGGGAGGAGCATTGTGTTGTATTTAGAGCAGTCATGATTGCATTTCATCTTTCTGATTGCTATTTTTATGTATGAGTATTTTATGTAAAGCACTGTATATCATTTAGAAATGGAGATTTGTCACATGCTGTTTTTGCTGCCGTGCTGGTCAGCTATTTATTTTGTTCATCAGCACCCTCTGGTGGTGTGTCTGTAGCAAAACATGATCTGATGCAATACCACTTCTTTGTAATGTAATCGACTAGTGCTTTCTAGAAGTTTCTGGCTTCTTCTTGCCTGGAGGGGGTGGGATTACCCAGGAATCCTGTAGATCTTTCCAGAATGTTTCTGTTCCATATAAATGCTGTGATTTTGGTCAGAAGAAGCAGAGTTTTTGTTTTGGCAACAGAGTTACATAGTGGCATTAGAGTGTTATTAGAGGATTGAACAGTGGATTATTTGTAGAAGTTTTTTTATTCAGTGAAGAATAAATTTGTTTAAGTTGTCATTGCTGGTTTTCTTTGTTGTGATTTTCAAATCATAACACTATTGTCACGTTAATCTACTTAGATCAGCTTAGCATTTGTTTTCTGCACTGTTCGCTGGAACTAGTGGAAAGGAAACTGTTCTTTTGCCACAGAAATGCAACAGTCCCTAACTGTACAACGCTGACCTGGCCAAGGAGTGAAATGCTACTATTTGCGGCTCTCTGTTCCTTTCTGTGCAATGTGTTTTCCTTGGCTAAATAGCTCATAATAGCAGGCTGCAAGATATCGTTAACACGTGATATTATTCACGACTCCCTTTTTATTTCTGTGCTATTATTAGCCAGTTAGCTTGCAAGTACACAGTGCTCAGAATGTGTTTGAAATGGGTCAAACTTGAGCGTTGACATTGCCATCACTGCAGATGACATACTCAATAGCTAGCTAACGTTAACTATTAAACAAATCAATGAGTTTGTAAAAGTTACGTCTACTGACTTAGAAAGTATGGCAGTTACAGTCATTTTGATACCAATATTTTTCCTGTTTTAGATATGATCGTAAACATGTCTAGCTAGTGCGAACAGTTGCTTGTATATACTGGAATCAGAGGTCAAGCAATTCTTTTCTGCTTTGCAATTTTTTTACTGTAACTTGTTCTCATGGACTCTCCCTGCAAAAATACTGCAGTCTTTGCCTCCCTAAATGTGCTCTCTTGGAGCTGGTTTGAGCGACTGCACAAATCACGATACTGAAAATTCTTTCACTGAGTTTGACGCAGAAGAATGAGATTTGTCTAACAGTCGTATTAATCTTAATCCAAAAAATGATCATGCTGAGGCCAGGAAAAATATGCCACAATTTTGCTGTGTCACTCGGAGCCATTTGAGTTAGTGGTTAAAGCATTTGGTCCAATGGAGATTTTAGCTAAGGCATCCCTTGCATACTACTGCCTCTACCTCAAAGATAGGTCCAATCTACAAAATGGAGATATCATACTGAAGAGGAGAATCTGCTGAGCAAAATATGTCAAAATTGTGTGTTTAGTGCCAAAAATGTGGGAATACGAGCAAGTTATACAACTGGGGTTTTCAGCTTCCCAACCGGAATTTCCTTGTCTCACTTAATATAGGAGTTTATGGAGTTTCGGTTAGTGCTCTCGTCGCAGTTCGGCTCATACTGCCAAAACTGTCTCTCTGATTGCTTGCATAGTTACATTTTCGTGATCAGCACAACTTTTGCTATAACTTGGATATAAAAATATTTATGACGATTGAAAACTGTGGGAGTTAGAGCAAGTTGAAGAGAAGACTTCTTGACGATTTTACAGCTGTTCGCCACTCTAACAATGACATCACCACACTGTAAATTCCCAGAATTTATTGTAACGAAAATTATTTTCAAAAATTATAATAAAAAATTTATAGAATTTACGAAAAATTTGAACGGCGAAGAAATTATACAAGCTTAACTTAACATTTTGCAGTTTGAATGACATTTCTAGCTAAAAGTATGACAGAGTTTAAAAAAATAGCAGAAAATAGCTGAATCTACTGAATCAGCACAGAGATGGCTTGATTTAATGGGACCCCCAAAAAATGACATTTAAAATTAAATTTTTTAAAATTTGAATGGAGTAGCTTAAATGGTGTAGGAGGAGTTATTTGGCCAAATTTAGGCAGAAGAAGAAGAAGTAGAAGAAGAAGAAGTAAGAGAGTAGAGTCTGCTGCTTCACCGAAGCAAGCTTACAACAAGCTAAAAAGATAGCCCCATCTTCTCACTGCATCTTTTGTAGAGGACTCAAACTTTTAAACAAGCACATTGCTGGCAAGCAGCCAACCACATAGCAAAACCAGCTGGGAATCATTGTGAAACATTCCAAAGAAAATGACCCTCACTGCCTTCGGAGTCCAAAAAACCGACCCACGAGTAAGAGGAAACAAAAATGGCTGCCTCTGCATGTTCACATATCCCTTCTGAGAAAAAAGAACCAGCAAAGAAGGTAAGCAAATCATGCAGATAGTATCAATGCGCTGCTTTTGAAGATTCACTCATCCACTCTACAAAAAAAAGAACCAACAAAAAAGGTGACCAAATCACGCAGATAGTATCAATACGGTGCTTCCGTGGATTCACACATCCCTTCTGCAAAAAAAAAAAAAAAAACTGCAAAAAATGGTAAGCAAATCATGATGATAGGATCAATGTGGTCGTGATGATTTGTTTAGTGCCAAGGCTCCAAATTTAGCTTCAAACTCCATGTGGAATTTTTTTGAAGCCACTGTGTTAAGACTTCTTTGATTTCAGGCAAACCCCCATGTCTATGACTGATGCTTTCTGCTTCATTCAGACTGAGCCTGTCAGGGTCTGAATTCTGTGTTTGTAATTTTTCATGTAATTCAGGGGGGTATACGAAGCAATTTAAACATAGAGAGTCTTTATTTGAGTGAGCTGGTTCAACAAACCCTGAACTCGCAATCAGAGATAATTGGTATCACGACTGTGTTTATGATCTTTCTTTGTTAGCAACGCTTTGTGCTTGAGGCCCTGTGTGCGCTCACATAAAAATGGCATTCCACACATCATTTGACTCTTCTTCCACCAAAAAGTGGACCGATCGTGTGCTGTATATTTGTCCCAGGAGGAGCAGGTCATTATTTTGGAGAATTATGAAGAATATTAAAATATACAACCCAATTCCGAAATAGTTGGGACAAAGTGTAAATTGTGAATAAAATCAAAACGCAATGACTTTCAAATCACACCAGCCAGTATTTTATTCACAATAGAACAGCGATAACATAGTGAATGTTGAAACTGAGAAATTTTAAATTTTTCCACAAAATGAGCTCATTTCAAATTTGATGGCTGCTACAGGTCTCAAAAAAGTTGGGACAGGGGCCTGTTTACCATGGTGTAGCATCCCCTCTTCTTTTTCACACAAAGTGGAGGCGTCTGGGCATTGAGAAGACAAGTTTCTTGAGTTTAGCCATTGGAATTTGATGTCACTTCTTGTTTAAAACGGTCGTCCAGCTGCTGGAGAGTTTTGGGTCTCCTTTGATGGAATTTTCGTTTAATTATGCGCCAAATGGTCTCAATCGGTGAAAGATCAGGACTGCAGGCAGGCCAGTACAGCGCACGGACTCTTCTACTACGAAGCCATGCTGTTGTAATAGCTGCAGTATGTGGTTTTGCGTTGTCCTGCTGAAATACACAGGGCCTTCCTTGGAATAGATGTCATCCGGGGGGAGCGTATGTTGCTCTAAGACCTTTATATACCTTTCAGCATTCATGGTGCTTTTTAAAACATGCAAGTGTCCCACACCATATGCACTAATGCATCCCCATACCATCAGAGATGCTGGCTTTTGAACTGAACACTGATAACAGCAGGGGTGGTCTTTCTCCTCTTTAGCCCAGAGGACACAACGCCCATGATTTCCAACAAGAATGTCAAATTTGGACTCGTCTGACCACAGGAAACTTTGCCACTTTGCTACAGTCCATTTTAAATGAGCCTTGGCCCACAGAACACAGCGGCGCTTCTGGATCATGCTCAACAATGGCTTCCTTTTTGCACGATAGAGTTTTAGGTGGCATCTGTGGATGGTACGGCAGACTGTGTTTACAGACAGTGGTTTCTTGAAGTATTCCTGGGCCCATTTAGTGATGACAATGACAGTGACGTGCGGTCGGAGGTTAGTTTGGTGAGGCAGAATCCTTCCCTTTGCTTGATTAGCAATCAGATGATTAACTAGTTTAGTAAGACTATTCGGCAGAATGACGGGCCAGTTTAAGTTTCCGTGGCGTTATTATTCAGTATATCGAACCTGAAATGCTCACGAAACTGCAATTTTGCGCGTACTTGCTTCCAGGAGGCCGAAGCAATGTTATCAACAAATATTAAAACAGTTCGACTTATGCCGAGTTCAATGCTTAATCAATATGCTATGTATTCTCCTTTAAATATGCGCTTTCACACCAAAAAAAAAAGCGGGCGTTTATTTTCAGTCTTCTTTCATAATCCGATTAACAAAATGTTTAAACGATATACAGAATTACCGATAGCCGAGAATTTTTCCTAATTGATTATTCAAATTTCCATCCTTGCAGTCTCGAATTGAAGCTTAGTCCTATACGTGAATGAATCTTTTTGTCATTATCTCCTCTATCAGTATACGAGCTTCCTATAGCCTAGGCTTGGTCTTAATTGCTTTGATTGTCAATCAGGAATAGTACATGGGAAAGGTTCACAAAATTCTGTGATAAAAGTTTTGGTCACTGCCTCACCTCACCGCACGTCTCTGGCTTCCTGTAAGCAATTACGCGCAATTCTGCAGTTTCGTGAGCATTTCAGGTTCAATGTACTGAGTAATAACGTGGAAACTTAAACTGGCCCGTCATTCTGCCGAATAGTCTTACTAAACTAGTTAATCGTCTGATTGCTAATTAAGCAAAGGGGAGAATTGTGCCTCACCAAACTAACCTCCGACCGCACGTCACTGGTCAATGACAGAATCATGCCGGTGAGTGATGCAGTGGCGTCTGAGGGTCCGAAGATCACAGGCATCCAGTAAAGGTCTTCGGCCTTGTCCCTTACGCATAGAGATTTTTCCAGTTTCTCTGAATCTTTTGATGATGTTATGCACTGTCGATGATGAGACATTCAAAGCCTTTGCAATTAGAGGAACATTGTTTTTAAAGTATTCCACAATATTTTTACGCAAGTCTTCACGGGTTGGAGAGCCTCTGGCCACCTTTACTTCTGAGAGACTCAATCTCTCTAAGACATCCCTTTTATAGCCAATCATGTTACACACCTCATGCCAGTTAATGTAATTACTTGCTAAATCTTCTTTCAGCTGATTCTCTTATATATTAATTGCTATTTCGGCCCTTTTTTGCCTGTGTCCCAACTTTTTCGAGACCTGTTGCAGTTAGAAAATTTGCAGTTAGCTAATTTTGTGGATAAAAATGTAAAATGTCTCAGTTTCAACATTTGAAATGTTATCTATGTTCTATTGTCAATAACATATTGGCTCATGTGATCTGAAAGTCATTGCATTTTGATTTTATTCATGATTTACACTTCGTCCCAACTATTTCGGAATTGGGGTTGTAATAACAGAAAAAAACATCACTGTTGCTGCTCATAAGGCCAGAGAGGAATTCTAGCAGAAAACTGCTGACCGTGTAGATGCGCAAGTCCTATAATGAAGCATTAGTGGAAATTAGTTTTGAGGCCAAATCAAAGTGAAATTAATTTATAGATTGGATATTATCTGACTGTGATAAATACCAGTAGTATACTCAGTTTGACTTATTTATTTGTTTTTGGTTCAAAGTATTTTTACATTACTTTTTTTTAATACAACATCATATATTTTAAGTAAAATCCCATCCCACCAATTACCCTAACCTATTGCACCATTACAAATTTACAGTAGGCCTATGGCATATCAAAACAATGGTATGTGTAAAGGTTGGCACGGAGGCCAGGAAAACATGGTGTAATGTGGTAAAAAGCCACTAGATGGCAGTATTGACTTTTTTTTTGTGAAGCCCAGTCTGAAGCTAGGTTGGGCATGTCCAGGGCATGCCCAGAGAGGGAAAGTCCCAGAAATGGGAGGGGGCTGTACAAGAGTATATAAGGAGAAAAATTGAGAGAGTAAAGGATAAGGAGAAATTTCAAGAAGGATACATTTGACCAGACCTGTCACTCTTTTCAAGACCTGTTAAGCTTTTTATGGATTTTTGCCTGTGTTGGAGCATTTTCCTGTCCCAGGACATCACAACATAGCAGCCCATCTCCATTACAGGGAATTGTAAATATCTCATTTTTTTATTTTCTTTTCAATCTTTGTCAGTAGTGTAGGGTGTAGATTAGTTCTATGTGTTTGTTTAATTAAATCTGTTGAACTTAAAGGATTTTGTCTGTCATCCCTTGCTGTCCGTGACGCCATAACAAATTGGGGCCATAACAAATTGGGGCTCGGGTCGGGGTAGACCATTGTCGGAGTCATTTATTGAAAATCTAAAATTTCACATTGTGAAATTGTTTTTTGAATTTTCCTATATATATATAGGCAGATCAACAGCAATGGATGATTTCTTGGCATCACCAACCGTAGAGGGTTTGAAGTCTTTTAAAAAGACAGAACTGCTAGAAATATGCAGACAGTTAGAGCTGACAGATGTAAAACCAGCCATGCGAAAAGCAAGACTGGCGAGAGAGATTGTTGAATATTACATTGATGAAAATGTGTTTGCACCAGGAGATTTGGAACAGTTTCCGGTGGAAAATCCAAATTTAGAATTGGAACTTAAATTAAAAATGCTAGAAATTGAAGAAAAAGAAAAACAAAGAGAGTTCGAGAGAGCAGAAAGAGAGAAAGAAAGGCAGTTTGGGTTAGAAAAATTAGCAAGAGAAGGGGAAAGAGCAGAAAGAGAGAGACAGAGACAGAGATTTCAATTTAGAAAAATTAGACAGAGAAGAAAAGGCTCCAAATGGAGCAACTAAAAATTAAAATAGAAGCCGAAAAACAAATTTCGGGCTAGCCAGGAGAATAAAGCTGGTGCCTCCATTTTTCAGAGAAGGAGGTTGATAAGTATTTCCAGTGCTTCGAGAAGGTAGCTAAGAGTTGTCAGTGGCCAAGGAATACTGGCCTCTGATGTTGCAAACTGTCCTCAAGGGTAAAGCTCAACAAGCCTATTCGGCTTTGTCTGCAGATGATTCCTCTGATTATGAGGTTGTCAAAAAGGTTATTTTGACAGCTTATGAGTTAGTTCCAGAGGCTTACCGACAGAAATTCAGAGGTCTGAAGAAATCTGACAATCAGACTTATGTTGAATTTTGCTAACGAGAAGAGGGTTTGCTTTGAGCGTGGTGTACTTCTATGGAGGTCAAGGATGATTTCAACTCACTAAAAGAGATAGTGTTAGTTGAAGAATTCAAGAACTGTGTCAAGGATGATATTAAGACCTACCTTAATGAGAAGCAAGCACTGAATTTGCAATCAGCTGCCAAGTTTGCAGACGAATATGTTCTCACACATAAGTCCAAATTTCAGTCTAGCAGTAACAATAGATGGTCCCAATTTCAGAAGAAAGGTAACGGTGATACCCAAGATTCCTCACCCAAAGACAAAAGACAAATCTGGTGATGGTGCTCAGAAATCCAGTCAAGGGTCTGAACAAAGTGTGAAAGCTGACAGTGACAAAAGTGGTCTAGTTTGCAATTATTGCAAGAAATCTGGTCATGTTACAACTAACTGTTGGTTCCTTAAAGCTAAGAAAGAAAAAAAGAAAAGGATACCAAACCCAATGCCTTTGTAAAGACAAGGTTAGAAACCCCTGTAGTAGATGACCGATCTGCTAAATTGCCTGCTCCTTGTGAGGCTAAGAAGCCTGATACTGCTGACTTTGTGAGGGAGAATTCCTTCCATTTGTGTCAGAGGGATTTGTGGCTCTGAATGAGCATTCTCCTCCTGTCCCCATATATATCCTAAGGGATACCGGGCTTCTCAGTCACTTTGTTGATGGACTCCTTGGAGTTACGTGATGAGACTGCTTCTGGGGATTTCATACTTGTACAAAGGTATTGAAGGAGGACTGTATCTGTACCCCTGTGCTCTGTATTCTTGAAGTCAGATTTAGTTACAGGACAGGTAAAGGTGGGACTTCACCTATCAAGGGTGTTTCTCTGTTGCTAGGCAATGACCTGGCTGGGGGGCAATGTAGTTCCCCTGTTCATCTTACTTCGCAGCCGAGCACTGAAGATGGCGATGAAGACCCATCTCTGTATCCTTCCTGTGCAGTGACTCGTGCTATGGCCAAGAAGGCTCAAGAAGAAGATGATGTGGTGCCGTCCAGCACCTTGAATAGTCATGACTCAGGTGGTTCGCCTCATGACTCTGTTCAGCCTACTATGGTTTCTCCGTTTGAGGACTTATCAGACACTTTTATCAGTTCTCTATTCAGCCAGCCAGATGGGTCTGGTGATTCTGATGTGTCTGGAGACTTGTCTCTGTCCAGAAAGCGGTTGATTCAGGAAACAAAACAATGATCCTGAAATTTGTGTACTAAAGAAGAGCCCTTCCTAGTGAAGAAATAGACGCAGTTCCAGTTGGGTATTATCTCAAGGATGGAGTGTTGATGCGGAAGTGGCGCCCTCCTGATATCCCTGCCAATGCAGATTGGGCAGTGGTCAAAAATTGTTGTTCCGCGGGTCTACAGGAATGAGATCTTAACAATGGCTCATAGTTTGCCTTTAGGAGGTCATCTTGGTGTTAACAAGACTGTTGACAAGATCATGAAACACTTCTTCTGGCCTGGACTTCGGAAAGATGTTTCCAACTTTTGCAAAACCTGTCACACTTGTCAGGTAGTTGGAAAAACATCAGTTAGACCCACCTGTAGCTCCATTGCAGCCTATCCCAGCATTTGGGGAGCCCTTCTCCAAGGTCATCGTTGATTGTGTTGGTCCATTACCTAAGACTAGATCTGGAAATCAGTACTTGTTGACAATCATGTGTGCATCAACCAGATTCCCTGAAGCCATCCCTCTACGCAACATCAAAGCAACTGCAATTTCGAAGGCTTTGATAAAGTTCTTCACGTTGTTTGGCCTTCCCAGGGAAATTCAGTCAGATCAAAGTAGCAGTTTCACTTCCGGATTGTTTCAGCAGGTTGTGTATGAACTAGGTACGAAGCAGGTTCTTTCCAGTGCCTATCATCCAGAGAGTCAGGGTGCCTTAGAGCGGTTTCATTCCACTCTCGAGACAATGATGAGGACTTATTGTTATGACCATGAGAAAGAATGGGATGAAGGTGTTCATTTGCTGTTGTTTGCAGCTAGAGAAGCAGCGCAGGAGTCTACTGGATTCAGTCCGTTTGAGCTAGTGTTTGGCCATGAAGTGAGAGGACCTTTGCTATTGTTCACTCAACAATAGCAAGAGAAAGAGCCGTATATCAGTCTGTTAGACTATGTTAGCAAGTTCAAGGAAAGACTGCGTGCAGCTTGTGACCTAGCCAAAGAGAACTTGAAATCAAGTCAGGGAAAAATGAAAACTTGGTATGATCATAAGGCTAGAAGCCGTGAGTTTAAACCAGGAGACAAGGTCCTTGTGTTGTTTCCCTTGCAGTCCAATCCATTGCAGGCTAGATTTCATGGTCCTTATGAAATTCTGACAAAACTCAATGATCTCAATTACATTGTGAAGACTCCAGATAGGAGAAAGCCAAAACAGTTGTGTCATATTAACATGCTGAAGCCTTATCATGATAGAAATGCTAGGGTTGCAGCTGTCATTTCAGATCCTCCTAGGGCTGAGACTTGTGAAGATGAGGGGGAGTTTCAAGATGATGAACCTAGAATTAAAGCTGAAGTTCTTTCATGTAAATTGTCAAATTCTGAAGTGTTGAAAAATCTTGATGTAAAACTCCAGCACTTAGAACCCTCACAGAAAGATCAGTTTGAGAGGTTGATCAAGAAATATAAAGATCTATTTCCTGATGTTCCAAAGAGAGTTTCTATAGCCTCTCATGATGTAGATGTTGGTGATACCAAACCAATAAAACAGCATCCATACGGATGAATCCTGAAAAGAAAAGATTGCTGAGAAAGAGGTTGAGTACATGTTAGAACATGATATTATCAGACCCTCTAACTCCGATTGGAGTTCACCCTGTGTTCTAGTTCCAAAACCTGATGGAAGTACTAGATTCTGTACAGATTATCGCAAAGTCAATGCTGTAACTAGAACTGATGTATTTCCAATACCTAGGATTGATGATTGTATCGATAGAGTAGGGCAAGCAAAGTTTCTGACCAAGATTGATTTATTGAAGGGTTATTGGTGTGTGCCTTTAACTGAGAGGGCCAAGAGCATCTCTGCTTTTGCCACACCATCTGGGTTTTACCAGTATGAAGTCCTACCCTTTGGCATGAAAAATGCCTCAGCCACGTTCAAAGGATGATACAGTCTACAATCGCCGGATTGCCACACACGGTGCGTGCATTGACGACCTGATCACATGGAGTGACTCCTGGGAAGAACATCTGAAAGATGTAGAGACGTCGTTCCAGTGCTTGACCCAGGCTAACCTGACTGTTAACCTGAACAAAAGTGACTTTGGTTGTGCTACTGTCATGTATCTTGGCTACGTCATAGGCCAGGGTAAAGTGGCACCCATAAATGCTAAAGTCAAAGCCATCATGGACTTTCCAGTTCCTGACAACAAAAAAGCTTTGCGCCGCTTCCTTGGAATTATCGGGTACTACCGCAAGTTCTGCAAGAACTTTGCTGAGATTGCTCTCAGTCTCACCAACCAACTGAAGAAAAGCGTAAAGTTCTCTTGGGATAAAGCATGCCAAAGAGCCTTCGATCGCCTGAAGTCTCTGCTGTGTCACTTCCCCGTGCTCAAATCTCCTGACTTCAACAAACCGTTCTCCATGGCGGTCAATGCTAGCAACCAAGCTTGTGGATCTGTGCTCCTACAGAGAAGTGACTCTCATGACATTGAGCATCCCGTAGCATACTTCTCCAGGAAGTTCAATCGCCACCAAAAGAACTATTCCACAATTGAGAAGGAGCTGTTGGCTCTGGTTCTATCCGTACAACACTTTGAGGTTTATGTTTGTACAGGGCAAAAGCCAATGATTGTATATACTGACCACAATCCGTTAATGTTCTTGAGTAAGATGAAAAACAAGAATCGGAGATTGTTGAATTGGAGTTTGATTTTTCAGGAGTTTGACTTGGAAATTAAGCATGTAAAGGGTACTGACAATGTAATTGCTGATTGCTTATCCCACGTTTGAGTATGTGTATATATATCACCTGTGTTTATTGGCATATTGTATTATATGTATATATACACAAGTGTCTACTTAACCATTTTTGTATTGAGAAGAAAAATTTTGCCTTAATGAGTCAAAATTTTTCCCGTTTGGAATGGAGGTGTAATGTGGTAAAAAGCCACTAGATGGCAGTATTGACTTTTTTTTTGTGAAGCCCAGTCTGAAGCTAGGTTGGGCATGTCCAGGGCATGCCCAGAGAGGGAAAGTCCCAGAAATGGGAGGGGGCTGTACAAGAGTATATAAGGAGAAAAAATTGAGAGAGTAAAGGATAAGGAGAAATTTCAAGAAGGATACATTTGACCAGACCTGTCACTCTTTTCAAGACCTGTTAAGCTTTTTATGGATTTTTTGCCTGTGTTGGAGCATTTTCCTGTCCCAGGACATCACAACATAGCAGCCCATCTCCATTACAGGGAATTGTAAATATCTCATTTTTTTTAATTTTCTTTTCAATCTTGGTCAGTAGTGTAGGGTATAGATTAGTTCTATGTGTTTGTTTAATTAAATCTGTTGAACTTAAAGGATTTTGTCTGTCATCCCTTGCTGTCCGTGACGCCATAACAAATTGGGGCCATAACAATGGACTGGACTCAAGTGCAAAGGTGGATTTAGTTGTATAGTTTATTGCTGCCGAACGCGCAAGCGGGAGACAAGCACATAAAAGGTACAAACAAAAAGGAAGCGAGGTTCCAAACAATGCAAGTACACTGTAGTAATACAATATGGCTAAGAGATAGCACGCTGGGTATTACAAACAGTAAGCAAGAACTATGTGCTAAAAGTAAAACAGCACATATGTCTAAAGTTTAAGAGTTTTATATTAGTTTGGCGAAACGAGGAAACACAGCAGCACAGGCACGCTTTATGAAACTTAGCAATGAACAATAGTGCAGCTGAGGCTTAAATAGTGCAGCAGAACCTCTGAGAGTGAACGAGACACAGGTGAAGGCGATGATTGAAGAGTGAAGCAGCTGTTCCGGGTTTTACTCAGCCGGCATGCTGGCCCTGGGAAGGCGAGACCTTACAGTAAGTATGATAAAATAGCTACTAATTAATTTTGTAGTTGTTGCTTTAATAGCTGCAGTACCAGCTCTGTCAAGAGGTCATGGCTGCAAGTTAAAACAAAGCATGAGGACATTCCTCAAAGTGGTAGGCCCTATGTTGCTTTGCTTTCAAATTTATTTTAATGGTATGTTGTGTAAAATGAATAGCGCGGCGTATCGTATTCTTGCTCAGATTTTCTGCATCACCGACTGAATGCATGTAGGTTCCTGTAGCTAATAAACCGCAACGCTACGCGTAGCTTTGCGCAACTGTAAGTACACAGCTTTTCTTTCTTACATTGCGAACATATGGCTCCAGCGGATCGCATAAGTAACAGATTCCCTCAACTGAAAATCTGTTGCGTTCAAAGAGAACATCGTCAGAAAAAGCCAACGGGTCATGCCGGTCTCTAAAGACTCTCTCCCTCTGAAGAGAACCGCGTGCGATTCGGGCACCGAAGTCCACAGGATCATCTATGACGGCTGATTCCATTTTCGAAGGAGGTGTTTAGCCACAAGGCAGCACATTTAAAGCTATTTAAGACGAAACTTTGCACATAACCTGCTCCCGACCAGATTAAGTTTGCTGCGTAAGTTACCATAGTGTTCCAGCCATGTAAAAAGAGAGCCACCTTCGTGACATTGAAAAGCGTAGCTTTAGGCTCGACATACCTCCCTAACCCACTAGTCTTGCTCCGTAGTATACCCCCAGATATTTATTCTGTTTTTATTATTTTTATTCGTATATTGTGGTTATTGTGTGCATTTCCTGTCTGTTTTGTATTGTGCATACGCTTTTGTCTTCCCCTCACACATGCTCTTGCCCTCAGTGTTGTTTTGTAAACAGCGCACCTCACTCCTTTGTTAGTAATGTTATGGTCCCAATTTGTTTTGGCGTAGCGGACAGCAAGGGATGACAGACAAAATTTTAAAACTTTAACAGATTCAATTAAACAAACACTTAAACTAATCTACAATCTACTCTACTGACCAAGATTGAAATAAAAAAAATGAGATATTTACAGTCCCTTGGTAATTGAGATGGGGTTGCTATGTTGCGATGTTCTGGGACAGGAAAATGCTCCACCACAGGCAAAAATCCACAAAAAGCTTCACAGGTCTTGAAAAGAGTGACAGGTCTGGTCAAATGTATCCTTCCACAATTTCTCCTTGCAATTTCTCCTACTACCTACTCTCTCAATTTTTCTCCTTATATACTCTTTTTCCAGCCCCCTCCCACCTTCCAGACTTTTCTCCAGTTCTCTGGGACATTCCCTCTGAGGCATGCCCAGGACATGCCCCCAAAACCTAGCTCCAGACTGGGCTTAACAAAAAAAAAAATGTCAATACTGCCATCTAGTGGCTTTTTTTTTTCCACATTACACCTTCATTCCAAAAGGGAAAAATTTTGACTCATGAAGGCAAAATTTGTCTTTTTAATACAAAAATGGTTAAGTAGACACTTGTATATATATATACATATCATACAATATGCTAATTAACATGTGATACATATACACATACTCAAACATGGGATAAACAATCAGCAATTATATTGTCAGTACCCTTTACATGCTTAACTTCCAAGTCAAACTCCTGTAAAATCAAACTCCAATTCAACAATCTCCAATTCTTGTTTTTCATCTTACCCAAAAACATTAACGGATTGTGGTCAGTATATACAATCATTGGCTTTTGCCCTGTACAAACATAAACCTCAAAGTGTTGTAAGGATAGAATCAGAGCCAACAGCTCCTTCTCAATTGTGGAATAGTTCTTTTGGTGGCGATTGAACTTCCTGGAGAAGTATACCACGGGATGCTCAATGTCATCAGAGTCACTTCTCTGTAGGAGCACAGATCCACAAGCTTGATCGCTAGCATCGACCGCCATGGAGAACGGTTTGTTGAAGTCAGGAGATTTGAGCACGGAGAAGTGACACAGCAGAGACTTCAGGCGATCGAAGGCTCTTTGGCATGCTTCATCCCAAGTGAACTTTACGCTTTTCTTCAGTTGGTCGGTGAGACTGAGAGCAATCGCAGCAAAGTTCTTGCAGAACTTGCGGTAGTACCCGATCATTCCAAGGAAGCGGCGCAAAGCTTTTTTGTTGTCAGGAACTGGAAAGTCCATGATGGCTTGGACTTTAGCATTTATGGGTGCCACTTTACCCTGGCCTATGACGTAGCCAAGATACATGACAGTAGCACAACCAAAGTCACTCTTGTTCGGGTTAACAGTCAGGTTAGCCTGGGTCAAGTGCTGGAACAACGTCTCTACATCTTTCAGATGTTCTTCCCAGGAGTCACTCCATGTGATCAGGTCGTCGATGTACGCACCCGTGTGTGGCAATCCGGCGAATGTAGACTGTGTCATCCTTTGGAATGTGGCTGGGGCATTTTTCATGCCAAAGGGTAGGACTTCATACTGGTGTAACCCAGATGGTGTGGCAAAAGCAGAGATGCTCTTGGCCCTCTCAGTTAAAGGCACACCAATAACCCTTCAATAAATCAATCTTGGTCAGAAAATTTGCTTGCCCTACTCTATCGATACAATCATCAATCCTAGGTATTGGAAACACATCAGTTCTACTTACAGCATTGACTTTGCGATAATCTGTACAGAATCTAGTACTTCCATCAGGTTTTGGAACTAGAACACAGGGTGAACTCCAATCTGAGTTAGAGGGTCTGATAATATCATGTTCTAACATGTACTCAACCTCTTTCTCAGCAATCTTTCTCTTTTCAGGATTCATCCAGTACGGATGCTGTTTTATTGGTTCGGCATCACCAACATCTACATCATGAGAGGCTATAGAATCTCTCTTTGGAACATCAGGAAATAGATCTTTATATTTCTTGATCAACCTCTCAAACTGATCTTTCTGTGAGGGTTCTAAGTGCTGGAGTTTTACATCAAGATTTTGCAACACTTCAGAATTTGACAATTTACATGAAAGAACTACAGCTTTAATTCTAGGTTCATCATCTTGAAACTCCCCCTCATCTTCACAAGTCTCGGCCATAGGAGGATCTGAAGTGACAGCTGCAACCCTAGCATTCCTATCATGATAAGGCTTCAGCATGTTAATGTGACACAACTGTTTTGGCTTTCTCCTATCTGGAGTCTTCACAATGTAATTGAGATCATTGAGTTTTGTCAGAATTTCATAAGGACCATGAAATCTAGCCTGCAATGGATTGGACTGCAAGGGAAACAACACAAGGACCTTGTCTCCTGGTTTAAACTCACGGCTTCTAGCCTTATGATCATACCAAGTTTTCATTTTTCCCTGACTTGATTTCAAGTTCTCTTTGGCTAGGTCACAAGCTGCACGCAGTCTTTCCTTGAACTTGCTAACATAGTCTAACAGACTGATATCTGCGTTTTTCTCTTGCTATTGTTCACTCAACAATAGCAAAGGTCCTCTCTCACTTCATGGCCAAACACTAGTTCAAATGGACTGAATCCAGTAGACTCCTGCACTGCTTCTCTAGCTGCAAACAACAGCAAATGAACACCTTCATCCCAGTCTTTCTCATGGTCATAACAATAAGTCCTCATCATTGTCTTGAGAGTGGAATGAAACCGCTCTAAGGCACCCTGACTCTCTGGATGATAGGCACTGGAAAGAACCTGCTTCGCACCTAGTTCATACACAACCTGCTGAAACAATCCGGAAGTGAAATTGCTACCTTGACCTGACTGTATTTCCCTGGGAAGGCCAAACAACGTGAAGAACTTTATCAAAGCCTTCGAGATTGCAGTTGCCTTGATGTTGCGTAGAGGTATGGCTTCAGGTAATCTGGTTGATGCACACATGATTGTCAACAAGTACTGATTTCCAGATCTAGTCTTGGGTAATGGACTAACACAATCAACGATGACCTTGGAGAAGGGCTCCCCAAATGCTGGGATAGGCTGCAATGGAGCTACAGGTGGGTCTAACTGGTGTTTTCCAACTACCTGACAAGTGTGACAGGTTTTGCAAAAGTTGGAACATCTTTCCGAAGTCCAGGCCAGAAGAAGTGTTTCATGATCTTGTCAACAGTCTTGTTAACACCAAGATGACCTCCTAAAGGCAAACTATGAGCCATTGTTAAGATCTCATTCCTGTAGACCTTCGAACAACAATTTGCTTGACCACTGCCCAATCTCCATTGGCAGGGATATCAGGAGGGCGCCACTTCGCATCAACACTCCATCCTTGAGATAATACCCAACTGGAACTGCGTCTATTTCTTCATCAGGAAGGGCTCTCTTCTTTAGTACACAAATTTCAGGATCATTGGTTTGCTCCTGAATCAACCGCTTTCTGGACAGAGACAAGTTTCCAGACACATCAGAATCACCAGACCCATCTGGCTGGCTGAACAGAGAACTGATAAAAGTGTCTGATAAGTCCTCAAACGGAGAAACCATAGTAGGCTGAACAGTCATGAGGCGAACCACCTGAGTCATGACTATTCAATGTGCTGGACGGCACCACATCATCTTCTTCTTGAGCCTTCTTAGCCATAGCACGGGTCACTGCACAGGAAGGATACAGAGATGGGTCTTCATCGCCATCTTTAGTGCTCGGCTGTGAAGTAAGATGAACAGGGGGAACTACATTGCCCCCAGCCAGGTCATTGCCTAGCAACAGAGAAACACCCTTGATAGGTAGACTTGACATAAGTCCCACCTTTACCTGTCCTGTAACTAAATCTGACTTCAAGAATACAGAGCGCAGGGGGTACAGATACAGTCCTCCCTTCAATACCTTGTACAAATATGAAATCCCCAGAAGCGTTCTCATCACGTAACTCCAAGGAGTCCATCAACAAAAGTGACTGAGAAGCTCCAGTATCCCTTAGGATATATATGGGGACAGCAGGAGAATGCTCATTCAGAGCCACAAATCCCTCTGACACAAATGGAAGGAATTCCTCCCTCACAAAGTCAGCAGTATCAGGCTTCTTAGCCTCACAAGGAGCAGGCAGTTTAGCAGATCGGTCATCTACTACAGGGGTTTCTAACCTTGTCTTCACAAAGGCATTGGGTTTGGTATCATTTTCTTTTTCTTTCTTAGCTTTAAGGAACCAACAGTTAGTTGTAACATGACCAGATTTCTTGCAATAATTGCAAACTAGACCACTTTTGTCACTGTCAGCTTTCACACTTTGATCAGACCTTTGACTGGATTTCTGAGCACCATCACCAGATTTGTCTTTGTCTTTGGGTGAGGAATCTTGGGTATCACCGTTGCCGTTCTTCTGAAATTGGGACCATCTATTGTTACTGCTGGACTGAAATTTGGACTTATGTGTGAGAACATATTCGTCTGCAAACTTGGCAGCTGATTGCAAATTCAGTGCTTGCTTCTCATTAAGGTAGGTCTTAATATCATCCTTGACACAGTTCTTGAATTCTTCAACTAACACCATCTCTTTTAGTGAGTTGAAATCATCCTTGACCTCCATAGAAGTACACCAGCGCTCAAAGCAAACCCTCTTCTCGTTAGCAAATTCCACATAAGTCTGATTGTCAGATTTCTTCAAACCTCTGAATTTCTGTCGGTAAGCCTCTGGAACCAAATCATAAGCTGTCAAAATAACCTTTTTGACAACCTCTTAATCAGAGGAATCATCTGCAGTCAAAGCCGAATAGGCTTGTTGAGCTTTACCCTTGAGGACAGTTTGCAACATCAGAGGCCAGTGTTCCTTTGGCCAGTGACAACTCTTAGCTACCTTCTCGAAGCACTGGAAATACTTATCAACCTCCTTTTCCGAGAATGGAGGCACCAACTTTACCTCCTGGCTAGCATGAAATTTGTTTTCAGCTTCCATTTTGATTTTTAGTTGCTCCATTTGGAGCCTTTTTTTCTCTGTCTAACTTCTGTAACTCAAAATCTCTCTGTCTCTGTCTCTTGCTTTCTGCTCTTTCCTCTTTCTCTCTCTCAAATTCTCTTTTGTTTTTCTTTTTTCCTCCCTTTCTTTTTTTCTTCTCTTGCTAATTTTTCTAACTCAAACTGCCTTTCTTTTCTCTCTTTCTGCTCTCTCAAATGCTCTTTCCTCTCTTTCAATCTCTAGCATTTTTTAATTTAAGTTCCATTTCTACATTTGGATTCTCCACTGGAAACTGTTCCAGATCTCCTGGTGCAAACACATTTTCATCAATGTAATATTCAACAATCTCTCTAGCCAGTCTTGCTTTTCGCATGGCTGGTTTTACATCTGTCAGCTCTAACTGTCTGCATATTTCTAGCAGTTCTGTCTTTTTAAAAGACTTCAAAACCTCTACGGTTGGTGATGCCAAGAAATCATCCATTGCTGTTGATCTGTCAATATATATCTAGGAAAATTCAAAAAACAATTTCACAATTTGAAATTTTAGATTTTCAATAAATGACTCACACAATGGTCTCTCCCGGACGAGCCCTCAATTTGTTATGGTCCCAATTTGTTATGGCCCCAATTTGTCATGGCGTAGCGGACAGCAAGGGATGACAGACAAAATTTTAAAACTTTAACAGATTTAATTAAACAAACACTTTGAACTAATCTACAATCTACTCTACTGACCATGATTGAAATAAAAAAAAATGAGATATTTATAGTCCCTTGGTAATTGAGATGGGGCTGCTATGTTGCGATGTTCTGGGACAGGAAAATGCTCCACCACAGGCAAAAATCCACAAAAAGCTTCACAGGTCTTGAAAAGAGTGACAGGTCTGGTCAAATGTATCCTTCCACAATTTCTCCTTGCAATTTCTCCTACTACCTACTCTCTCAATTTTTCTCCTTATATACTCTTTTCCAGCCCCCTCCCACCTTCCAGACTTTTCTCCAATTCTCTGGGACATTCCCCTCTGAGGCATGCCCAGGACATGCCCCAAAACCTAGCTCCAGACTGGGCTTAACAAAAAAAATGTCAATACTGCCATCTAGTGGCTTTTTTTTCCCCCACATTACAGTAATTACACCCTCTGCCACGTTTTTCTTATCCCTTGCACCTGCATTCAATCCCAATTATCCTTCCCTTAATATAGCTCCATGTTTCACACAATCTATGTGAGTTTGTTTGTGAACATATTGGTTGTTAACCTAGCATGCTAATACTGAAAATGCGTATGAACCCATGCAGACATCGCACCAGAAAAGGGGCTAAAATCAGCATGCACACCCGGGTGTCGTATTTATATATCTGCCGATTGGAGCAAGAGCTGATAAATACCCCTGAATACTGCAGTCATTTGACCCGCCGGGAGTGAATGCAGATTGTACCGAAGACAAAACCCAATAGTTAATGGGTGTTAAGCTAGTATCTCACTGAGTGGCGAATGCTTACTAATGTAGCGAATTTTGAGTTTCGTCAGAGTTCATAAAAGGGCGCAAAGCAGTTCGCTAAAAGTTTTAGGATTGCAAAAGTTTTTCTTATCGCAAAGAAATTTTGAGCATGTTCAAAATTTCTTTGCGAATTTATTTTCTCACCAACAGTTGCAGACGTTTGTAAAAGAGTTGAAAGCGTTTGCAAATGGTTGTAACGTGTCGCTAAAGTTCTTTTTGGTCCGCAATGTAGTGACCACTATACAACAGATCTACGAATGCTGACGAATGTAGACGAATATTGGGTTTCGTGAGGATACCATCACGGTTTCGTCAAGATTGCAAAAGAGTTTGCAAACAGTTTTTAGGGTCGCAAAGAGTTCATTTTCATATTCTAGAAAGCCATTTCCTATTCTTTCACAAACAGTTACAGAAATTTTGCTAACTGACACTAAACGTTGCTAAATGTCGCTAATGACACCTAGGTCTATCCTGATTTTCGCCAACTTTCATCAGAAAAGTTGGCGAATCCAAAATTCACTACATTCGTAGCATTCGCCGCTCATTGAGATACTAGCTTTAGTGGGGTTTTTGGTCGGTGTGAAAGGGGCTTCAAATTCAAAGTTTTCATAGCTAGCCATGCATCATGACTGCGCCCGAAATTCTGCATGTAAGCTGTGCCATCTTAGCAAATTCTCACTGCTACAGTTACGCAATCTCTTGTATAACATTACATAGGTCAAAAGACCGGTAAGTATGTGGTAAACAGTTGATATTTCCGTGTTTAGGCACCTGGACAAAAATTTCAACTTGAGCAATTCTAGTTTTGAATGTGATGACTGAATAGCATAGGAAAATACCTTTTCGTTGACACCTCATTTGTTGAAATATCTTTATTACAACCCGAGTTACAGCTCTGAGAAGTGCTTTAATTAGTGCATAATTAAAACAAAGAAATGCAGTAAAACAAAAGAAAAACTGTCATGGTGAAATGGTTTGAAAATGAGAGGAACACATTCTATTGTTAATATCTTCGACAGTAGTGCAGATATCATGATGAAATTTTCACTGGAGGTACACTGTAATATGAGGATGACATTGAAGCGACATAATACAAAATGACCCTTTTGACCTTCAGAAGTTCATGGCAAATTTCAAGGTCACAAGGGAAATGAAAGAGAAATTGTGAGAAATGAAGCAATAAACCCATGTAAAAGCTAACTAATTAACCAAAATATTCAACTTTCTCTCAACAGTTAGAAGTTTTAATCTTCAACATCAGAAATTGATGGGAATTCTTAACGTAGGCCATCTTGGAAATGGCTCTTGGTGGCCATCTTGAATAAATTACCAAAAATACGTAGTCATGAAAGCCTATCGCGTAATATATCATTTCGAGAAGACATCCTCATGGTTTCCAAGCAATGGAGGAAGGGGGCAAATACTTTTTTACAGCACTGTACAGTAAAGCATTTTACTGGATTATCCACACTAAATTACACAATTTATTGAGCGTTTATGGACAACAAATTAGGCTAGGATACTAGCTAACTAGGTAAAGTTAGCAACACATGGTAACTAGCGTTAACCAGGAGCAGCATAATGGCTAATTGCAATTTCCGTTCGCTCGATGTCATTTCATCCACCATCGTGAAATTAGAGAAAAATGTTCATAAATGTGATTTTTCTGCGAGGTCGGGGGGGGGGTCAAATATTAGAAAATTAAAGTAAATATATTATTGGTTTTGTTATTGTTGAGGTAGTGAAGTGAAGTTATCTAATTTGCGTAACGTTACAATCTAATGTTAGTGTAATAAAGTTTATGTTACCCAATAATAAAGAAGAGGGCTTTTATGTTGTGATTCATCGCTATTGATATTGATTTTAAGTGCATATTTTTGACTTGTGCAGAAAATAAATCGTCATCTATTTTTTGAGCGTTTTAGGATTTGTAACTCTGTTGAAAATAGCCTGCTTATATTTTGTTGCTGCTCAGCTGATTTAGGGATTGATGGCAAAGGGAGAGGGAAGTTGGAGGACCAAATACAAGATTAAAGACAGACAGTAGCTAAAAATGTTCAAAATGTATGAGGCTAAGTGGGGAATCACATTAAATACAAAAAAAATTTACGCTATACAGTTTTGCATGTCTGAAAGCCGACAAAGAACATGAGACAACTTTACATAAATTCCTATCACATCGGTAATTGATGCCACTTGCCATACTTTGTTAAACTGTGTTAAAAGTACTGATATTCTATAACTTAAGTTGGAAAACAAAACCCCCGTCATCTCCCTGTGCAATTTCCCATCCAAGCCTATATGCGTGTGTCTTCCCCTTTCTCCTGTCTTCCCCCCCTTTCAGCACAAGAACCACAGGCAATTCAGTTTGAACCAGAGGACCCACTGCAATGAGACAGACGACACCCACCCTGCACCTCGACTCTCAACTCCCTAAGCTTTGGAAGCCTTTTCCTGTTCCTTATTTTTAATGAACTGGACATTAAGCTTCCCAATTGTGTGGTCTTTGGTTACGACAAAGATGGAAATGCAGCGTTTGAGTATGATAACTTCACATTTTTGTTGTAATTTTTTATGATTGTCAGATTGCTCCTCCCAACTTTAGCCTACAATTTTTTTTTTCCTCTCCACATCAGTGGGGGAATTAATATTTGCACTCCCCTTTCCCAGCAATTTCCTTTGCCTCTCAGTTTTCAAGCACCTTCATTTTATAAGCCAACCACTTCAACTTCACGCTGAAGCAAGCACACAAATTTTCTTTGGAAAATTTTGTCTTTTCTCGTTTTAAAAGGAATCTGTTCCATGTTTTTTAGTTTATTACTGCCACCTAGTGACACAGAGGAAAAAAATGCAGTTTTAGCCTAAAGTTATGTTTCACTTTCACTTTCATACAGCAGCACATGGCAGGAGCTGCTGGCTGCTCTCATCTCTCTGTTTTGTGGAAGGACATTTTAGTCTGCTCATGGAAGCTATCGAAGGCCATATCCATAATTTTTCTGTTATATGATAAGTTTTAATGCATCTTTTGTGATTTCGGAACATAAATATTGTTCATTTTGTAAACTTTAGCGATTTGAATTTGTTAATTGCCCTTTTTTACTACAAAGCCAATCAGTTTCAGCTACTATTCTGTACCCTGTGTTGTTTTGATGTATGCATGGTGTTTTATGACATGCACTCATTTACCTACCTTGGTTTCTGTACTGATTGTGACAATTTTGGTTATAAGATGGTGCATTTAAGTTCTGTATGTGATATTCATGGATATTTCTGTATCTTTTGTGTTGCAGTTTCACAGTCAAGTCATGTCACTCAGTAAACTCAAAGACAGGCAACTTCCTCGGTCTGAGAGTCTTTCTTGGCATATCTGATTGTTGAGCTAGCTGGATAAACTACTTCACCCCTGAGGAAGGAGGCCGGCATATTGACTTACTGGTCTCCATATCCATTTGAATTTTCTGGCATATTGTTGCGCTGTTAAGAATGCTGCACATTGAGGATACTCTCATTCAAAAATTAAGGAGTTCATAAGAGCTCATAGCATCTCGCTGACTAGTGCGCGAGCTGTCTCAGCCCCTGATTGTGCTAACAAAGCATTTTCGCATAAGTCAGCCTGCAGCAGCCCTCAAGCCAAACATAAATGATATAATTTCTGCTCTTCCTGTTCAGCCAATGCAAAGCATATATTATGATTAATATTATTGTCATCAGGAACATTTTCGCCATCATTGAAAATGGGTTCCTCAGAGGGACATATCATAATTTTGTTGTGCAAAAAAAGCACTGCCATAATGACTACATGCACTGGAGACATGCACAGACCACCGTGCAAGCAGGTCCACTGTTTCTTCAGGGCATGATACATCTCTCTCCTGCACTGCGTGTTACTATCAGAGCACGATTGTAATAAATTTCACCCTCTGACCTGGGAAAAAACAGCACCATTCCCATTGTCTTAGAGAGTAGCCACGGTCCCCAAGAATATATGACTCTGCATGTTTAAATTATGTAAATTAGCTGGACACATGTAAATTAGTAAACGTCCAGCTTTTCATATGACACGCCTGGCCTTGAAACACCGAATGAACTGTTCACTGGTGCTGTCGGCGCTAGTGGGAATAAAACTCCTGGCGTTTCTACGTTTAGCATTTACCATTTATGATGGTGCACATACACCGCCTTGGTGCAATCCGCACCAATTCTTGCAAAATAATTTTAAGCGCTTCACGTTCACTCTTCCCCCATCTGCATTTTGTGCATCCTCAGTAACGCTTGCTGCTATGCTAGCTCAGAGCAATTAAGCGCACAAATTTAGCAGGTTTAAGGATGAATGGTTTCAAACTGACCATTAGTTACTTTAGACACATTCCATTCCATCCTTCACAAATGGCGTTTTTCTTTTTTTCGGTTTCAAGTGATCCAAACCGATTCTTTGCATCTCACATTCAGCTGCAGGAGCAGCCTTTTCATCGAAAAACAAGAGCTGAGTTCAACTTTAGGCCAGCCTCGCCCCACAAATTTCTGGGCAAAATTAACAAGACTGCTCTGAGAGCACAACATCCCCCGCCAGAATCGAGATTGCGATATGCATATCATCAGTCTATCTGCAGCATATGTGCAAAGTTTCAGGGATGTCCTACGAAAACAGTGGGAGAAGTTGATTTCACCAGCCAAGTATCTTCCAATACGGACAGACAGACTGTGCCAAAGCATCATCACTCTTTTGAACTTACACCTGGCAGGGGATGAAAAACTGCTCAAAGGCATTAACACAACAGTCACTTTTTCCTTTGCCTTAAATGGATTGTTTGTTTGTATGAATGCAGGCAGGACACAAATCTCATAGTAGCATTTTATTGCATGTTGATTATGGCTGACCTCTAGCATTGTAGTTATGCCCCCCCCCAATCCCCCCCTCGGCCACACACACGCACGCACGCACGCAAACACACAAAATTAAAATTAAAAAAACTGTCATAGTTTGTGAGGTGTGTGTGTTGTTTGGACCTTTCTTTGCGGCTCTTGTCCGGGAGCGATATCGAATTCCTGGGCCATCGAATTCTTTACCCAGCTGGTTGATTGAGCTGGGGTGGCGCTTCCACAGAATCTTGTAAGCAGGATGTCCGGCACACCTCCTTTGCTAGAGTGTCTCAGGCACGTGGGAACACATTTTAGGTCAGGGGTGCTGCATATTAGGTAGCCAAGTTAATGGGGAAGTTTCTTCCTATATAGCATATACAGTGGTGCTTGAAAGTTTGTGAACCCTTTAGAATTTTTTGTATTTCTGCATAAATATGACTTGAAACAATATCAGATTTTCACACAAGTCCTGAAAGTAGATAAAGAGAACCCAGTTAAACAAATGAGACAAAAATATTACATTTGGTCATTTATTTATCGAGGAAAATGATCCAATATTACATATCTGTGAGTGGCAAAAGTATGTGAACCTTTGCTTTCAGTATCTGGTGTGACCCCCTTGTGCAGCAATAACTGCAACTAAACGTTTCCTGTAACTGTTGATCAGTCCTGCACATCGGCTTGGAGGAATTTTAGCCCATTCCTCCGTACAGAACAGCTTTAACTCTGGGATGTTGGTGGGTTTCCTCACATGAATTGCTCGCTTCAGGTCCTTCCACAACATTTGGATTGGATTAAGGTCAGGACTTTGACTTGGCCATTCCAAAACATTAACTTTATTCTTCTTTAACCATTCTTTGGCAGAACGACTTGTGTACTTAGGGTCGTTGTCTTGCTGCATGACCCACCTTCTCTTGAGATTCAGTTCATGGACAGATGTCCTGACATTTTCCTTTAGAATTCCCTGGTATAATTCAGAATTCATTGTTCCATCAATGATGGCAAGCCGTCCTGGCCCATACGCAGCAAAACAAGCCCAAACCATGATACTACCACCACCATGTTTCACAGATGGGATAAGGTTCTTATGCTGAAATGCAGTGTTTTCCTTTCTCCAAACATAATGCTTCTCATTTAAACCAAAAAGTTCTATTTTGGTCTCATCTGTCCACAAAACATTTTTCCAATAGCTTTCTAGCTTGTCCATGTGATCTATAGCAAACTGCAGACGAGCAGCAATGTTCTTTTTGGAGAGCAGTGGCTTTCTCCTTGCAACCCTGCCATGCACACACCATTGTTGTTCAGTGTTCTCCTGATGGTGGACTCATGAACATTAACATTAGCCAATGTGAGAGAGGCCTTCAGTTGCTTAGAAGTTAACCTGGGGTCCTTTGTGACCTCGCCAACTATTACACGCCTTGCTCTTGGAGTGATCTTTGTTGGTCGACCACTCCTGGGGAGGGTAACAATGGTCTTGAATTTTCTCCATTTGTACACAATCTGTCTGACTGTGGATTGGTGGAGTCCAAACTCTTTAGAGATGGTTTTGTAATCATCCAGCCTGATGAGCATCAACAGCCCTTTTTCTAAGGTCCTCAGAAATCTCCTTTGTTCATGCCATGATACACTTCCACAAACGTGTTGTGAAGATCAGACTTTGATAGATCCCTGTTCTTTAAATAAAACAAGGTGCCCACTCATACCTGATTGTCATCCCATTGATTGAAAACGCCTGACTCTAGTTTCACCTTCAAATTAACCGCTAATCCTAGACGTTCACATACTTTTGCCACTCACAGATATGTAATATTGGATAATTTTTCTCAATAAATAAGTAACCAAGTATAATATTTTTGTCTCATTTGTTTAACTGGGTTCTCTTTATCTACTTTTAGGACTTGTGTGAAAATCTGATGATGTTTTAGGTCATATTTATGCAGAAATATAGAAAATTCTAAAGGGTTCACAAACTTTCAAGCACCACTGTATATTATTCTACCATTCATTCCAGCGAATACTGCATTTTAATTGGTTAACACCAGGTATCTATTCACCGTAAAAACTACCTCAAGACCTCACGCTATGTGAAGAGCTCTAGCTGATTATCGAGCCGCTTCAATAGAAAACATAGGCTTACTAATTTCCGTTTCAAAAAAGGCGACCATAATGGCATCTGACATTCCCACTTCAAACTTCGACTTGAACTTTAGAGAAAATATTTCACACGATGATATCAAACCTGAATGGTTTGATTATGATTTTGATATTTCTGAACCAGTTAACACCACAACACTCGGTAAGTAATATGTAAGAAGTCGTTTATAAACTTCGCAAACGCTGCCTCAGAGACATCATTTGAACAGTTCAAAGTATCCTATTACATTAAAAAAAAAAAAAAAAAAATTCACTGCGTATTTGTTGTTAAAGTTAAACTTTGCTCATGTAGATACCGATGTAGTGTAACTTATGTATATTTTGAACAGTTCAAATGTCTCTGAGGCAGCGTTTACGAAGTTTATAAACGACTTCTTACGACACTTAATGAAAGTGTTGAAGTGTTAACTAAAAAATATTTTCGTAGGGGTGTTGACAAGAGTCATGGTAGAATGGAGATAAACCTGCACTTTTTTCGAGCACTCGGTATTTATGGTAGGCTAGAAACCTGGATCCTACGATAAATCCCTCTTGTTCGAAAAAAAAACTAGGTTTATCTCCTAATTATACCGGATATAATGCTGTTTTCATGCACTTTAAGATTGGTATCTCTGCGGCACTGTACCCGATGTTCCATATTAACGCCACATGCGCACAAAATTCCAGAACCAACCTGTGATTGGCAGCGCCACCACCACCGTGTGCACCATGCTACCTGCAGGAATGAGTGATGAGGTATCTTGCAAATATAGTATCAAATGTTTTATAGTGTCCACATGATATTGTTTGTGCATTTGAATAAATAGCTATGCTAATAACAATGCTAATTATTGACTGTAGTAGTTTAAATGTTCAGTCTAGCTTTCTAACAGACAGCTTGCAAATGTATAAAAGTATTTGTGTTCTGATAATAACGTAATTACAATATCTAGTTGTACCGAGTCAACGTCCTTCATCGAGAAAACAGATAATTATCATATGACTGTAATATGCCTAGTTAGAATTTAGCGAAGCTTCCAGAGCTTCTGACACAAACTCTGATGTCAGCTACGGACCAGCGCAGCCCCGAGGGAGAGGACGAGCAACCGGAGGTCGAGGCTGAGCGAGGGGGCGAGTTAGCAGCGCAAATGTAAAGGTGTTTGCAATGTTTGATACTTGGACTTAGTATGGCAAGCCGTTTTAACATTTAATAGCGAAGTTTGACTATCCGGGATTAACATTGCAGATATCAACAACGTCATTTTGACTCGTCGTAATTACATTGTGACTAGTCATAATTTTACTTCAAGATATCTATAACGTCATTTTGACTAGTGAAAACTACAGTTAGAGATATCTGTAATTCAGTTTTGACTAGTCACAACTGAATTACAGATATCAGCAGAAACGTCACTGAAAGTGACACTCGACGCGTCATATGGCAAGCCGTTTTAACATTTAATAGCGAAGTCTGACTATCCGCGATTAACATTGCAGATATCAACAACGTCATTTTGACTCGTCGTAATTACATTGTGACTAGTCATAATTTTACTTCAAGATATCTATAACGTCATTTTGACTAGTGAAAACTACAGTTAGAGATATCTGTAATTCAGTTTTTGACTAGTCACAACTGAATTACAGATATCTGCAGAAACGTCACTGAAAGCGACACTTTCGACTCGTCACGCATCCCAACTGACAAATGTAGATATCTGTAATTCAGTTTTGACTAGGCAGAATGAAGATTAAAGATATCTCAAACGTCATTATGACTAGTCAGAATTGATGTGCACCGTTTGCTATAGTTAGCTGAGGAAATGGCGGTTGCTGTTGTGGATAAGATTGCAAGAAAATGCCATGACATACAAAGATCTTATCACCAAGAATTTGTGGCGAACGAGAGCTTCGTTCTCTAGGGACTTGTACTAGAAATTTACGGCGTATTGGATATTAGTTGTCTCCAGACACACTTGAGGACCTACAACGAAGTCTGGATGGTGTCAGAACACTGATCTCCCGTTCTGGAGGAACAGCTGAAAATGTAGGGTTCTCAGCCCCTCGAATTCATTCAGGTAAGTTAATTTTTGCTCTGTAAAACACAATGTAACGTTAACGTTAAATATTAACAATCAGTAACAAAAGTGCTCAAACTGGTGAAATGTGCTTGAAGTTAGACCAACAAACAAGCAAACCAAAATATAATAATAATAATAATAATAATCAAATGAAGGGCTTAAGTTCATTGGGACCAGTGTTTGGAATTTACAATATTATTAGACTAATAATCAGGACCACAGTTGCACAATTGGATAAACGGCTGTTTCGCCTGTATTCGCGTCTTTGCATTGACTTTGAATGTAATTAGTTGTGCGAAAAATTCGTTTCGCGTCCGGTGTGAAAGCAGCCTTACTCCTGCCTCCTGTGTGTGTGTGGTATGGTTTCTCTTAAGTATGTTGCCCGATTTTCTTATGACTCCAAGTATACTGATATTCATGTGAAGTTTACTTCAAGGCTTGGTTCAAGTTAAAACAGTGGTTTTCATTGACATTATGTTATTTTACTTGTATCTTACTTTAAATAAATATTAAAATAATTTCTTCCTTGTTTCAGGACAGCGAGGGCGACCAGCCATTCATGTGACCAGGGACCAAATTGATTTTCTTATGAAGCAAGGCAACACAGTGAAGCGAATGGCAAAGATTTTTGGATGTTCCTCATCGTTTTTGTATAAGAGGTCAAAGTTGCTTGGTATACCAGTGAGGAGAAGATTTTCTGTGATAGATGATGAAGAACTTGAACATCACGTAAGATGACTTCAAGGCCTGTATCCAAACTCTGGATATGAAGTAATTGAAGGTTTACTGTATTTGAGAGTTTTATTGCTGCAAAACATTACATTGCATTCTTTAGTAACTGACATTATTACAATTTCAGATGATGAGAGCCTTGTTACATGCAGATGGACTGCTGGTTCCACGAAGTAGGGTACGTGAGATGTTGGCTCGGATAAACCCTGGAGCTACTGCTAGGAGAAGGAGCAGCACTGTGGCAAGACGGGTGTATCATGCACCTTACCCCAATAGCCTGTGGCACATCGATGGAAACATGCGCCTCATAAGGTGAATTCATCATGGTACAGATGTTGTTAAACCATGATCTGTGACCTCAATATTGTAATGATGTAGTCACAGCTATAGGTCGGGTAGTTAGCATTTGGTCATGCAGCACACATTAATTCAGTGTTATTGAAAACTATACGGGAAAGCAATCAGCCAATAAATGCTAAACAGACTATCTCTTCCTTAATGTTATTTCAGTCATTCTCAAGAAAACCAACAAACAAATATTCAACTCCAGTATAACTTATAAAATGTATTATATAGGAAGCCTGTGTGAGAATTTGTATAACTGTTTTGCTGTAGAAGTCTTCCCAGCTCTGCTTTTCATGAGCAGTGCTGCCATTCCTGGTAGGACAAACACAATTCTTCTCACTTGGGATAGCAGCAGAGCTTTACAGTATAACTGTGGTGATTTGGGAAACCACAGGGACAACACAGAAGCAGAGTATTCTGACCTCTCACACAGGCTGCCTAAATGATGCTTTTTAAATGATTTTGCATCTTTAAAACTGTACCCATATAGATTACATATTGAGAATCACAGAAACAGGCTACCATTGAAGTTGAGGTTTGATGCTTTATATTCACCGGGTGATTTATTCTGGGTGATATTTATTTGGCATCTTTATTGGCTAATACCTATTTAATTGGGACACTATAGTGTAAACATGTATAACCTTGGTAGCCTGTTTTATCTGTCTTGATTATGTATGCTGCAACTCGAATATTTCTTGTGATAGGCTATAAAAGAATGACAGTGATTACATCTAACACTGCATTGTCATAACACCTGTAACTATTAGATGCCATTTTGACTTGTTTCACACTTTAGTTACTTGTTTATTAACCACAATATTTGTTATGTCTTTATATCTACCATTTTAGATGGGGCTTTGCAGTGCATGGTGCAGTGGATGGACACTCTCGGCTGATCACATATCTGAACTGCAACAATGACAACCGTGCCACCACTGTGCTGTCTCAGTTTCTTAAAGCCACATGCCAATATGGACTACCCTCTAGAGTCCGATCAGATTATGGTGGTGAGATCTTGCAGGTGGCCTTACTCATGAATCTTGTGCAGGGCATTGAGCGCCGGAGTTTCATAACAGGGGAATCAGTCCACAACCAAAGAATTGAACGTCTTTGGAGGGACGTGTTTTTGCATGTGTTGCAATCCTTTTACAGCAGGTTCTACTCTCTTGAGGACTCACAGCTTCTGGATCCCAGTAATGACATCCACAAACTCTCTCTTCACATAGTTTATCTACCTGAGATTCAAAAAAAAAAAAAAAAGCGCTTTAGGAGGCCTGGAACAACCATGCCTTGCGTGCAGAAAACAACCGAACGCCCACTCAAATCTGGACGGAAGGCATGCTGTCAAATATGGCAACAGACAGTGCAGCAATCAACAATGTGTTCAGGCTAAATCCCTACAGACCTCAAAATATGGAGGCTGTTTTGGCACAGCATGGAATTGACTCTTTACCCACTACTGATGATGACGATGATCTCCCTGCTGTAATTGTAGAGCAATCTCACATCAATCTCAGTCAACAGCTGCAGGAGTCAATCTCTCATGCTATTGATCACATTTCGATTTGAAGATAAAGTATCTGACATGCTGTGCAGAAATTTCAAATGTTATGGCAACCTAAAACTTAAAAAGACACAGCTGAATGAATCCACTGTAGACCGAGCAGAATAGGTTTTTGTCTTACGTTATAGTGGTGACAGGACAAACGCATCTGTTCCAAAATGTTCATGTATGGCAATCAGCCTTCACAGCAGTGAGACAGCTAGTTTGGCATTTTCAAATGTATCCATATTAGTGTAGACACAGCCTAAAAGTCCATCTGTAATTTTGTTTCTTTCAGTAGCCATCTTATTTTTAATTCTGTCGGTGGATAAATCTGAAGGAGGGTCCAGCTGATTCTGATCATGTCATTGTCCCTCAGTGCGGTTTGCACTGAATGATTGGAACACTTTAGATTGATGTGGGAGCTTATGTTTTCTGCAAAGATAGCACTTATCAAATCTGTGGAACAGGGCACATGTGTTTGCTTCAGTACAAAGTTTATGTTGTTATTTAAAAGGCAGGAGATCCTCTTTCTTGCAAACCAGCATCAATCACTTTAATTGATCTGTTTTGAAGACAATTTTTTTGAAGTACAAGTTCTTTTTCCAACTACCAAATAAAAGTAAACCTGAGTCTTGGGCAGAACAAAAGACACAATCTCCAAGGTGTTACCCAAGTTCAGTGCTCAAATTACAACTGGTAAATAATTTCAGCTATTGAATTACTGCTGCTGGCCATGCAGTATTGAATTGACACTGCCATTAAGAGTCTTTTTTTTTTTAAGAATCAGGCGTTGGGTGATATGTGACCGTCTCAGATTTGCCTGAATTTTTTTTGGTGGAAGGCCTATGGGTAGATAGAAAAATTCTAGGTCCCTAAAGAAAACGTTTTTTTTTTCTAGGGCCTCTAGAAGAGTTAATTTCTTGAGGGCCAAAATTGGACTTCTAAAAAAATTAGCATTTGAAGTTGAAATGTCTCAATGTGCCAATGACTGCCCAGCTTCATTCTGATTGATGTAAATCTGCGATGGAAGGAGCTCTGGAAAATTTAGGATTTTTCTATCTACCCATAGGCCTTTCACCACAAAAAATTTCAGGCAAATCTGAGGGGGTCATGTATCAACCCCTTATAGAAATCCACCTGAATCTTTAAAAAATTGGCAGTTAGAACAATGCAAAGGCACCAAGGACTAACAGTATACATTAATAAAACAGTAATGTTAGCAGATGTGTCATATTTGAACTCAAATAGCTTTTTGTATTTAGCTGGTGGACATACACCAAGATGCACAACACTGTGGTATCAATAGAACAGAATTAACTGACTGATGAACAAGTGCTCTGTTATAGCTCCGTTGTTTATCTGTACTACTTTAACACTTTTCACACAACACCAAAACATGGGGCTTGCAGAATCCCCTCTGTCATGTACTTCTTGAAGCTGTCATAATCCTTATGTATCGGTAGGCAGAGGATTATGAGGCAGGTGTTTGCCTCTGGGAAGATTTTGTTGGCCTCGTGCAGGAAATGAATTTGTGGACGGTTTGGAAATCCCAGTGGAGGCACTGTTGAGGCTCCGGTGGTAAACTCCATCACCTTCTCAAGGGTCACTGGACTGCTTTCTCCTTCTGTAAGACATAAAAGTGATGAAAAATGTATGGTGTATATACCGACTAAAAAAGTAATTCAGGCCTCTTAAACATTGTAATATGTAGTCTAATATTACTTTTTGTATAGTTATGAAAGACAAAGACTACAATATAAATGTTATATAAATCCTGTATGGCTGTTAAAGTACATTTATCATTGGTTATTTTGACTGAATTTATTCTGTTTTGTATTTGTTGTTTTGGAGCAAACTGGAAATTTCTATCATCAGACTGACATTGTGGAGTTTTTGTTCTGAGTATCAACAATAAAGCCTCAAGTAAATGTTTGGTCAAATATTACAACTCATTATTAATAAGTTTAAGGGAGGTTTTCTTCCCATTGTATACACAACCAGATTTCACAATGTTACTTCAACTATGACATTATCAGCGTTTATTTTCCTGCCCCCCAGGACAACCAAATGACCACAAATCACTGTACTTATGAAGTGCTTGACATTATAACTAATACAATAAATACTATACCTTCGATATCAATTAACCAGTCACGCCAAAAAGCATATTGTCATGTTTTTCTCTGGCTCTTCTGTTGCTGCCCTGCACAGAGTAGTCCACTTCAAATAGAGTGGATAGGTCCTTAGCCGAAGTGGCCTCTCCTCACTCACGAACATGTTGTAGAAGACTGCCGGATTCTTTCTCAGCTCCTCCAGTACACCAAGGGTTCTTAATCCCTCAACAAACCTGTAAAACATGTTACATAATGTGTGACAAGTCTTGGGTTAATGACAGTTTTATTTATCTGACCAAAGACAGGTGGGGGAATTGCTTACTGGTCCAGGGCAGTCTGCATCCTTCCATTAACAAAGAAGTCTGCAGCAGACTGGACAAGGGAGTCCTTCTCCTCCAGGCTGGACACATGTCTCAAAGCACCGATAATGCTGAGACTGTCTGCTGCCTCTGCAATAGCGCTGTTCGCCTCTTGGACCGTTGTGGCTTCCTGTATCTAAAAATAATGCGTGAGTGAGTTGCACATGAAGAAGATAAGGATAACTAAACCTTTGTACAGGAGAGCCTAGAAGCCAAAATTGGCTTATAAGGATACCTCCCCTATATAGATGTCGAAGACACTATGAATGGAAAGATTAATAGAAAGTTAATAGAAAGTAATGTGTACAGACTGTACATTCAACGTATAACACCGTTACTCTCCTGCTTACTTTGATTAACTGTTCCCTGAAGGTATGATCACCAACTTCATCTACCATGACAGGTGGTGTTGGTATCCCACAGATCTGATGGAAAAGCCTTTCGGAGAAGAAGTGTGGACCAACCCCTCCATGAACAACACACACAGCTATCATTTTTGCCACCATTGTGTATAATTTAGTCTGCAAAGCTAAAATGAAAGACATAAAGCAGTTAACTGTTGCACTGCTCTAATGCTTCTTAAAAATTCTGTCTTAAAAATGTAATGATTAATATTAGTTGTACTTCTAAAAACCATAAATTTATTTTTATATCACCTTTCAAAACATGTAAAAGGTGTATCAGTCCATTTAAAAAGCACAAAGCAATGAAGAACAAAGGTAAAAAACCTAACCAAGAATAAACAGTTCAAGGCAAAATAATTAATAAACAAAATAACTGATAAAAGAGAGACAATACCCAGACAATTACAACACAATTTACAACCTGGCCAAGAGATAAAAAGCAAATAACAGAAGATAAAACACAATAAATCAGACAGGAGAAATAGTAAATGGAGAGCAATTTTTAAAAATAAGTTTCCATGTGTAAACTTAAGAGAATCCTGCCACTTGAATGAAGACAGTCATAAGAATGTGGGCTTACTTACCTTGAGTATCAAGAGACAACTGCCGGTCTTTCTCATGGCCCTCAAAGATGTTTGACTGGTGGATGGCCCTCATCAACAGCCTTAGGTACTCTCTTGTCGGGCCGCCTTCGTCAACTGCCCCTTCACCATTGTCATCTTCATCCACAAACACGACATCCAATTTTGCTTCAGGGTTGAAGTACCTACGTTTGAATGCGCGTAGGCTACAAAGTAAAACATTATTCCTGCACACATTTATTTGGTTGCTCGTTGGACAGGAGCTTCCATCAACTTTGCTGACCAGTTTTTTCAGTATGGTCTGTAGATCAATCCTGCAACCAAAGAAGTTTCTGCATTTTATTCATATGCCAAATGCACCTGACTGTACAGTATATACTAACTTTGGGTTAGTGTGAGTCCTTTATGTGGTATAAATAAAGAGAGGTCTACACACAGACATACAAAAACAACATAAAGGCAGGTTTCATTAGAAAAAACATACTCATCCACAGGTCCTTCAAGCTCATGTAGTGATACAGGAGACAGATTTGGTGAAAGTGGCTCCTCTTGTTCATCAAGAATAATGATTTCTTCCTGGGAAGATGAAGGAGTGAGTGGTGGTTCATCATTAAGAATCTGGATCTCTAGTGGGCGTGACAGCAGGGTGAGTGGTGGCTGGCTGGAGGGCACAGACAGCAGTGGCTGGCTGGAGGGCACAGACAGCAGTGGCTGGATTGAGGGCACAGATCGCAGTGGCTGGCTGGAGGGCACAGAAAGCAGTGGCTGGCTGGAGGGCACAGACTGCAGTGGCTGGATTGAGGGCACAGATCGCAGCGGCTGGCTGGAGGGCACAGAAAGCAGTGGCTGGCTGGAGGGCACAGACTGCAGTGGCTGGATTGAGGGCACAGATCGCAGCGGCTGGCTGGAGGGCACAGAAAGCAGTGGCTGGCTGGAGGCACAGACTGCAGTGGCTGGATTGAGGGCACAGATCGCAGTGGCTGGCTGGAGGCACAGACAGCAGTGGCTGGCTGGAGGGCACAGACCGCTGTGGCTGACCAGGAGATGCATGGGGTAGGGCATAAGCTCCATCACTGTGCTGACCTGAGGGAATTTCCTTCTTTGAAGAAAAATATACACAATACATGAGCTTGCATGAACTTAACACATGTTCTGTTTTCATTTGAGACAGGAAATAAAATGCAACATACATTTACCTGTACACCCTGATTTGAAAACCAAAGTACATATAGAGTTGAGGATGCTTTTATGCCATGATCCATTATTGACCCAGAGGAACTGCTCTCAATTGATCTTGATGATGTGGCTTCTTGCACCACAAAGGCTTCACTGGCCATGTCGTCTTGTCCGACGAAGTCAAACAAAACCTAAAAAAATATGAGACATGGTGTTATACCAGTCAAGTTTTACAACCCACTGAACCACTGAGAAGACCCTTGATATTTTGTCAAGCTGAACACCTCACCTGAATTGGCTCGGACAAGCTGAATTTCCTCATGTTCATGTGTCCATCTGGATATTTAAATTTTATCGACACCCCATCTGAGGGTTCATCACTTGCAGCCATTCTCTGACGTCTTGCCACAATAGCCTGAAATGTTATTTCTCTCATTATTAAAAATGTTCTACTGCTAGTTCAATAAACTAATACATTAAAAACACAAACCTTTTTTGCGTCTTTCCTCACTGGCCTCATAGGCCCGTTTATTCATCTCCTGTTAAAATAAGAACAGAAAAATTTATTTATGCTTTTTGTAAGTGCATGTAAAACATATAATAAAAACTTTGAAAATATTACTTTTTCCTGATCCACCAACAAACTTTTATTATACTCCTGGTCTTGCTGGGCGCGTATTGCACGCCATTCTTGAAGAGCCTAAAGTGAATAATCAAAAATGGCATTTCTCACAAATTGCCATCAAATAGTACACAGCAAAAATAAATAAATTAACAAAATTCTAACATTCTATACAATGTCAAAATGGTTTACCTGATCTGCTACCACATTTTGAGCTTGGGTACTCTCAGCCACAAGGACAGTCCCATCTTGTACTGGAGCAATTGAGAGTGGTTGGAATGAATTCTGGGATGTGGCAAAGGGTGGGGATGTTACCTGAGGGTAGACAGGAAGCCTTTTTCACTTTGCTTACAGACATTACAGAGAACACTTACTTATATGACTGTACATATGATATAAATCCCTGTGTATATTTTGAGGATTATATTTAAATATTTCTCATCATATTCATCAGTAAATCAATCACCATATTTAATAACCATAATCAATAATCATAATCAGTAACCATATTATGTAAGGAGCAGTAACACACACACACACACACACACAAACACATAAAACACACACATACAAGCAGTGCACACACACATAAGCAGTTTGCTTCTATAGCTTTGATTGACATCTGTTCAGTTGATTCAGGCAATATCTGTTCCGTCATCAGTATTATTCACCATCATTCATCAGAAATCATATAGTTATGCTGCTCCAGTATTACACTGGAAGAGGGTTGTTATCTTTTGGTTGCAGTTTTCAAGGTAAGTTGGCAGTGTTTTGCTATGCCTGTCTCTGGGAAAACCTGTGACCCAACTAGAAGTCCACTTAAACAATGAAATAGCCTTGAAGTTGTTATTTTGCAAAGGGTGCCAACTGATGATAAAAAGAGAAAAACAAGTAACATGCAGACACCACATGATTTTACCACTGAAAAACAAGTAAGAAGCTGACATTACATTATTGAACAATTGTAACAAGAGAGGGCAGGAAACCATATTTGGAAGATATTTCCTTTGATGAAGGTGTAAAAACTGGGTGTGAAAAGCAGAATGTCAGTTCTTCTTGCGCAAAAAGAATTTGGCTTTATGTTCATCAATATGCCCCAATAAAGCCTAATTTTCTGAAAAATCTGTCTCTCTCCAATTGTCTGAGGGTGGGGGAACCTCATGATATGAAAATATGTCTGAATGAAAACCACAACAAATATAATTCCATACCTGCAAGACAGTGGCTCGTGGCACGATGTAAAAGTCTGCTTTTGCCAACTGCTGTTTTAGTTCCCTCACAGAAGAAACTTGTAATTTCTTGATCTTGCGTCCTTTGCCTGCCCTTGCCAATTCAAAGCCCACCAAATTCAAACTGACTTGAGGGTAGCTTTGGCAAATAAAATTGTTCAATTCTGATAAACTCCAGTTTAACCCAATCTTTGATTTTGTATGTCCAGCCTCCATGGACTCATGCACAGGTTTTCCTAAAAATGGAAATGTAAACATCAGTATCTAGTGGCAGAGTTACACATTCATAGCTGCTATATGCAAGATCTCTCAGGACAAATAGCTATATAATGCCCAGATTCCTAAAATGTTTGAGAAGCCAGTTTCAAAGAACATAAATTCCACAAATCAAAGCATCCAAACTATGTTGACATATTTTCAGCCATAATGATAGTGTTGCCAATACCCCAAAACTAGCCTAAACCTGTATATGACTCCCGTAGTGACCTAAGGTTATTTTTTTGTTTCTACTAATTTTACAGCTTTAAAACTAACTCCTAAGGATATGCATATGACTGAGAGGCAAGACCCTGGTCTCACTCCCAAGACTGTCACAGATTTGAGCCTCTGGCCATAATATGTGAAAAAAGTAACATATATAGTCTATCTTGGCCTCTGAATACCCTCATTCCAAGGATTTCCTTGCTTGAAACAGTTAGATAAACCTTGCATCACTGTTTTGGCGTAATAAGATTTGAAAGTAAATAACACTCATTTCTTACATGCTTCAATCTCACATTTACCTAATCCATGTTTGGCGAGTTCAGCAAGTTCAGGTATGGAGGGCAGAATCTCATTATCCGGCCCTGGAAGGAGGAAAAGATTTGCCTGCCAAATAGTGTTATCCCTGCAGCCACCAGATCCTCCTGCAAACACAAATACACAACTGTGTCAACAGTCAGACTGGGTTAGATTGTCTCCAGTGTAACAGGTTAATATAAACATTGCTTATTAATTTCACCAAAAGATCCCTTTATTTCTCTCCTTTTGGGTCTCTGTGTGAGTGAAGGTTCTGTGCAGCTACGTAAGTGCGTGTGTCTGCGTATGAGTCAAAGCCATTAACTGACAAGAGGTAGGCTGCATCTAGTCAAACTCCGCCTGATAAATACTTAGGAAAGTTGAAATTTTTTTGATTTAAATGTGATCAAATGGTTGTATCTTGTCCTGCATAATTCCCGATTCATTCTGAGAGAGAGAGAGAGAGAGAGAACTGACGATGTTTTACATGTGCTTATGACCCAGATCTTCAGTAAATTCAACTGAATGACACACCAGAGCTGCCTCCTGCCTTGTTATTTCCACACACGCCAGAACACAACGCAGAGTCCACATCCACAGGCGTGCCGCCACCGCTACACCAGCATAAAAAACTGTACTCATTTGCGTTACTTGTAACGCGTTACCTGCCCCTGCAACATTATATAGTTCATAATCTTCTTTGGTTGCCACATTTTCGAAAAGATTGTATTAATTTCAGAAAACAGCAACAGGTAAATATTTTATGAGGCCTGCCAGTAAATTATGCTGCAAATAACTTCACCCTCCCATTATGTTCTGGGTCAATTTGACCCTGCTCAATGTTCAATGTCTCTAAAAACATGGTTAACATACATTTTTCAGCTAGATTTTCCCCTAACTTTACGAGTAAAACATAAATTTACCTGAAAAATGTAAAAATTAATGTTCTACACACATGATGCAAGCATCGATGTAGTTTGGGTCATTTTGACCCCAGGATCAATTATTACATAAAACCTTTGTTTTTATCTCATATTTGTTGTGCAGCCTAAGACTGCGGGCTTGCTCAAATTAATTTCCCATTCATTTCACATTTGGTCTCATTCGTTTTGCTACAATTAGGTAAATCGACGCTGATGAATAAGGGTAGGATGGGGAGTCATAATTATTTACTTGGCTATGGTCAGTACAGTAGAAAGGCATAAATGTGCAGAGAGGAGATTGGCTACAATCATGTAAATCGACGCTTGATGAATAAGGGTAGGATGGGGAGTCATGATTATTTACTTGGCTATGGTCAGTACAGTAGAAAGGCATAAATGTGCAGAGAGGAGATTGGGTAACATTTTCGATTACGAACATCTAATGTAGGCTAGTTTTTCATTCTTTGGCGCTCAAAAGGACCTCAAACCAAAGATGTTTTATTTATTCGAACATAATAGGAGGATTAACAGTAACGATAACTGAGTTAACTTCGAAGCAAGTTACATTAACCAAGCAACAACAAAAGAGTAACGCCAGCCCATTATTTACAAAGTGCCAGCAAACATAGGCTAACATCATGGAACTACCGTTAGTTGTCATTGTCAAGCATGCTAACGTTACCCCGAAATCGTGGAACTTGACGGCGAAAGAGTCGTCTTGTTGCAGAAAGTAACGTTAAACCCTGTGCATTTGACAGCTCATGTCGCAGGGCTCTTGCGGCATTAAAAACACGATCAAAAAACACCTTCGCCTCTGCTTGCTCTGACATGGCGTTTGCATGCAGCTTTGAATCAACACGCGGCGCCGCTCCCGCTTGCCGTAACTTTCTGGCATACAGATATCTGCGACGTCATTTCGTATGGCAAGCCGTTTTAACATTTAATAGCGAAGTCTGACTATCCGGGATTAACATTGCAGATATCAACAACGTCATTTTGACTCGTCGTAATTACATTGTGACTAGTCATAATTTTAATTCAAGATATCTATAACGTCATTTTGACTAGTGAAAACTACAGTTAGAGATATCTGTAATTCAGTTTTGACTAGTCACAACTGAATTACAGATATCTGCAGAAACGCTGACTAAAAAGCGACACTTTCGACTGGCCAGATATCCCAACTGACAAATGTAGATATCTGTAATTCAGTTTTGAACGAGGCAGAATGAACTTTAAAGATATCTCAAACGTCATTATGACTAGTCAGAATTGTTGTGCAGCGTTAGCGGAAGAAATGGCGGTTGCTGTTGTGGATAACATTGTTAGAAAATGCCATAAAATAGAAAGAGCTTATCACCAAGGAATTTTGTGTAATGTAGAGCTTTGTTCACTAGAGACTTGTGGTAGAAATTTACAGCGTATCGAATATTTGTAGTCTCCAGACACACTTGAGGACGTCGATTTAATTCTGGGGTGCATTTCCCAAAATCACAGATGCTACCTTACATAGTTGGGCCCATTGACTGTGAAAGGATGAACTATGTAAGTTGCTAACTTAGTTAGCAACTACGCTTCTGGGAAACGCAGCCCCTGGAGTAAAAGCTGAAAGAGTCGTTGTTGCAGAATGTAACGTTAAACCCTGTGCATTTGACAGCTCCTGTCGTGGACGGACTCTGCATTAAAAACTGCTCAAAAACAACTTCGACCTCTGCTTGCTCTGACATAGCGTTTAAATGCAGCTTTGAATCAGCACGCCATTCATCCTTGGAAGAATGACGTGGCATACAGATATCTTAAATGTCATTTCGCCTAGTCAAAACTCTAGTTCAAGATATCTTCAATTACATTTCGACTAGGCAGAATGGAAGTGAAAGATATCTCCAATTTGAGATATCTCTTATCAGATTTCTCTCCGAGATATCTGTAACTTGATAGCAGAATATCTACAATCAAATTACGTATATCCCAAATTCCAGTTTGAGATATCTACTAATTAATTTTTGACTAGACATACATCCAGTTGAAGATATCTACAATGACACTCTGACTAGGCAAAGCTTAATTTAAGATATCCACATAGGACAATGTAGATATCTTGAATTGAGGGCAATTCAAGATATCTTGAACTGGAATTTTGACTAGTCAAAATTTAATTGTAGATATCTCAAACTGGAGTTACTACTAGTCGTAATTCAGTGGCAGATATCCGTAATTCACTTTGCAGATATCTGCAACTGAAATGTAGATATCTGTAATGAGAAACCCCATTCACATGAATGGAAAAAGTGACGTCATTCATCCTAGGAAGAATGACGTTGTAGATATCTTAAATGACAATTGTGGATAGGAGGAGCGTCATTGTAGATATCTTAAATGCTCGTTTTGACTAGGAAGAATTGAATTGCGGATATCTGCAACACATATCCAGTCTAGCTATTAAATGTTAAAACGGCTTGCCATAGAAACCCCATTCACATGAATGGAAAAAGTGACGTCATTTGTCCTAGGAAGAATGATGTAGTAGATATCTTAAATGACAATTGTGGATAGGAAGAATGTCATTGTAGATATCTTAAATGCTCTTTTTGACTAGGAAGAATTGAATTGTGGATATCTGCAACACATATCCAGTCTACCTATTAAATGTTAAAACGGCTTGCCATATAGGCAAAGCTTAATTTAAGATATCTACATAGGACAATGTAGATATCTTGAATTGAGGGCAGTTCAAGATATCTTGAACTGGAATATTGACTAGTCAAAATTTAATTGTAGATATCTCAAACTGGAGTTACTACTAGTCGTAATTCAGTGGCAGATATCCGTAATTTACTTTGCGGATATCTGCAACTGAAATGTAGATATCTGTAATGAGAAACCCCATTCACATGAATGGAAAAAGTGACGTCATTTATCCTAGGAAGAATGACGTTGTAGATATCTTAAATGACAATTGTGGATAGGAGGAATGTCATTGTAGATATCTGAAATGCTCTTTTTGACTAGGAAGAATTGAATAGCGGATATCTGCAACACATATCCAGTCTAGCTATTAAATGTTAAAACGGCTTGCCATAGACTTAGTGTGTACATAATCTCCTTATACCTCCATGACAAGCTACATATCATGTCGCTAAATAAGCAGGCTAACATTCCGTGTTTGGCACGTACCTGTCCAACAGTAAGCAGGCCAACTCCGCGTCGCTATTCAGTAGTGCTGTTACCTTTGATACCTAAGCTTCGGAGCTTGTATCAAAAATGTGAAGCACTTTCTAACGGAGCTCCGTGTCGAGGCTTGTATCGTCTCGGCGAAATGATGTCACTCATTGCGTTCGAAGCCTCATTTAGGATGCTGCTTCGAGAAGGGGTTCACTTTCGGCGAGTGATTCCACTGTAAAATGTCCCAATTCCCTTCTGCAGCTCTTGGGCTGTTGTCAGTAGTTTAAGTTTGTCAGTGCAGTTTGTGATTTTGTGCGGTGTGCGAGTTGGTTATCGCATGCGATGGCGCCAGCAAGAAAGAGAAAGTTTTCACACGTTCGGGAACACTTTGATTTGATTTCAAGAATAAGGTCACTTCGAGGCTATTTGGCCAAACTGTTGGACTATTATGTGATGTCATATATTCAAACCTTCTCAAATAATTTCCAATACATAATAAATTCCCTTAGTTTGATAGTTTTTCCTTGTATTATTAGGGGAACCGCTTATTATTTTTGAACGGAAATACAAAGCTCTTTGTTTCACAAGCACATTCACTGCCCTCTGTCCAGTCCCTGAAAGTATCTTTTAGGTTTGTTATGACTTGACATGTAGTAAAAATACTTGATTTTATTTTGCATTTATTGATTTTGCACTTTTACGCTGTAGGCTTATGCTTGCCTATCATTTCCTACGAAGCACAACTCGTATGTGTTTTTATTGACCAGTAGGGGTCTCTAGAGTGCTTTCGAAACCTCAAGAAATGAACCACACTTCAACACACCTGGCTGGAAAGCTTCAACGCTTCATGAAGCTTCATTTCACCAGCACTACTATTCAGCCCCAGCCTCTCCTTCAGGGCTCGGAAGCGGGTGAAAGCCAAGCTGGTATTCTTCATTCTGGTTTTCGAGCGTAATTTGTCCGCGGCACGTTTTGTCTCCGTGTATTTTTTTTTTTTTTTTTTTTAGCAGTGTCCGCCATAGCTGCTAGGCTATCTCCCATAGTAACACGTTTTGACCTTTGACCTTAGAACGTGGCCTACATAAACACGAATTTTAAATACATGTCAGTCATTTTTATGCATTATTTTTATATTCTGATATGAATTTCATTGTGTGATATTTTTAACATGCTCAGATGGCGAAATTAGTAATGATAAAAAACGTTTTATTCTGCTCAGTAAGGGGGTGCTCAGCACCCTCCGTACCCCAGTAGGGGGTGCTGCAGCACCCTCAGCACCCCACTTCCCGCGCCCTTGGAGTGTCTGTGTTTAGATTCGCACTATAGCCAAAGTTATCTGTAGTCAGATTTTGTATGACTTTCTATCTTCTTATTGTTGGAGTTTCTTCTCCCTTTTTCTATCTCGCATTGCTTCCGTGGTTCAGACTATTATACATCCTCTGGACGTGCAAGTACTTGCATTTGGTCTATATTGTTCTCTGTGTTTGTACTGTGTTCGTGCTACTCTCTTTCTCTCTGTCGTTGCGCTTGGCCTCCATATACTACCGGCCATTACAGAACACTCTAGCCAGCATGGAGTCGTCAGCAACGGCTGCGTTAGAGAAAGTTGTGGCTTACCAACAAGCTGCTCTCTCCCGTTATGGCAAGGGTCTTGTTAGCCTGAACAAACAACAGGCAGAGTTGGCAGAAAAAGTTTGTCTTCAGCCGAATGCCAGGGAGAAGCAGGAGAACGTTCTGTTAACTCTCACTGAGATCATTAGAGCCCTGTCCACGCAAATTTTTTTGATTTGATTTATTTGGCAATAAAAGTACATGTAAAATACATTAAACAATAATTGCCGAGGATAACACACAAAAGCACGAAACTTATTTCCAGTGTGGTCCTCAGAGAAAAAGAAAATAAATAAATAAATAAATAAATAACTGCAAAATTGGCATGTAATGCAAAAATGACTAAATTGCTAGACTGTCATTCTAGTAAATTTGATAACAAAAAAAATAACAGAAAATGTGTGTATTGCTATAACAAAAATAAAGAATTAACAGAAAGATGGTTTTAACAGAAAATGAATTAGTAAAATACAAAACTATTCCGTTCAATGGCTAGAAGTTGTGACATCAAATATTCCTTAACATTTTTCTTGAACAAATCTTTTGTGGATGACAATTTAGTAGATTCAGGTAATTCATTCCACAATTTAGCACCAGTATGGAAGAAGCTATGCTTAGTAAACGAACCAACATGATTGATTTTAAAACAACCAAAACTATTTCTAGTACGGTGAGATGAGGACACTTGGAAGTTTACTTTCATATAGCAAGGTGAAGTATTATTATAGATATTATATACATGATTCAGTTTTAGTTGTTTGACTCTATATTCTACAGGTAGCATGTTTACTTTGTTGAATTCATCAGAACCAATATGACTTCTTGGAGGAGGGTTTAACATAAATCTGATTGTCTTGTTTTGAGCTATTTGTAATCTAGATTGAGATTTCTTAGACAGACCACAATACCATGAGCTACAGGCATAGTCAAAATGACTCTGGATTAAGGCTGATACAAGTAATTTCTTGGTTTTAAGATCTAGTTTTCTAGCATTTATATACAGGAATTTGACTTTGTTAGTACAGTTTGATACAACTTTATCTGCAATAATATCACCTGACAAAGACTGATCAAGAGTAACACCTAAATAAGTAACCTGCTGTTTTGACACTATTGATTTTCTACCACAAGATACATTCACTTGATTATGTTGCCTAAGTCTACATTTAGATCCAAATAAAATACTTTCAGTTTTCCCCGAGGTGTAGCGAGCTTATTGTCAATAAGCCATTCTTGTACTGAAGAGAGTTCTAGACTGAGTGCCGTTTCCATCTCCGATATATTCTTTCCGACACAATCAGTGCTGAATCATCTGCATAAAGAAGCAATTTACAGTTGACTGCTGCTGACATATCATTGACGTATATCAGAAATAGCAACGACCCAGAACAGAACCTGCGGTACACCACAGGAAACATTACACTCATCGGAAGTTGTACCATTAACATCAACTAGCTGCTTTCTGTCTGATAGATAAGACCTGAACCAATCAGTGTTATTCATACCTAGGGCATTCAACTTATGTAACAAAATATCATGGTCTACAGTATCAAAAAGCTTTCTGTAAGTCTAACATAACCATACCAGTGTAATTGCCCTTATCACATTCCTGTCTAATATAATCAGTCAAATATATCAAGCATGTCTCTGTTGAGTAGGAAGAGCGAAAACCTGACTGCAGTTCATACAAAATATTATTCTGAGTAAGATAATTGTTGAGTTGGTTGAAAAACAATACGCTCAAAACCTTAGATAAAATACTCAGTACAGAGACTGGTCTATAGTTGCCTACTTCTGTTTTGCTATTCTTCTTGTACAAAGGCACTACTCTGGCAAGTTTTAATTCATCAGGTACAATACCGAATCTGAGAGACAAATTGACAATATGAGATATAGGATGAGCAATAACACTGGCACCATCTCTAATAAATCTAGCTGGAATATTATCCATACCTGTTGCTTTGGTTGGGCTCATATCAGCCATAATCTTGAAAACATCATCATAAGTGACTACATTCAATTGAAAAATATTTCCTGAGGTAACATGTGTATAAAAATTCTTAACAAAGTCGAAACCAAATCTACTAGTACCTGCTGGTAAAGCATTAACAAGTGTAGAAGCAACAGTTGTAAAGAAATTGTTAAAATTATTGGCAACAGCCCCTTTGTCAAAATTTAAAATATCATTGATTTTGAGACCTATGTTATTGGATTTAGTCTTACATTTCGATGAAGTGCCTAATCCTTTAAGAGTTTGCCATAGCTTTTTTGGTTTGTTCCGATACTCATATACCATATTCACATAATAATCTGTCTTCGCCTTATCCTTCTTGAATTTCACTTGATTCCGATAAAACAAAAACCTATCATAATCTAACTGATTTTTACCTTTCCTAAACTTACTCAAATATCTATCTCGATTTCTGATTAGGTCTAATATTTCGGAGGTCATCCAGGGTTCCGTTCGTTGTTTCAACCTCATATCCTTATATGGAGTTATCTTATCAATGATATCGATGAATATTGACTTGAACTTAAACCATGCCTCACAAACATCAGTACAATTGCTAATAATAGACCAATCAATATTTCCTAAATCCTCTAGTAATCTTTCCTTTGTGTAATATTTCATAGAGCGTAATTTGATAGTATTATGACAATTTATAACAAATCGTTTGACTTTACGTGTACAGTATGTTAACAAATGATCACTAACACCTAAATCTATGACACCATGTTAACGTATTTTGGAGCAATCAGATACCATAATCAGATCTAGAATAGAAGAACATGTATTTGTGATTCTAGTAGGTACATCTATCAACTGTTTTAAGCCACATATATTCATAAAATTTTTCAGAGAACCATACAACGCATTATTTGGTTTCATAGTATTTGTATTAAAATCTCCAAGTATGATGGTTTCACATTCAATTTCATTTAAGTCCTTTTCCAGTTGTTCATAAAAGCTCATCTGTGTTTCTCATCACACACAGTGTTGCACAAGCACAGTCCGTACATTCTCCCCGAGAGCCAAAGCTTCAATTACCCCCAAGATATGGAGGCGAGGCAGGAAGATGTAAAGATTTCATTGCCCAATGTGAGATATTTCTTAAAGCGCAGCCTTCACGGTTCGTGAATGAAGAGTCTCGGGTTTCATTTATTTTATCCCTGTTAACAGACACAGCACTCACTTGGGTGGGCCAACTTATTCGATCTAATTCACCGGTAGTGAATACTGTGGAGACTCGTTAGAGAAATGGTATCGGTGTTTGATCAGGATGTTTGTGGCCAGGACGCGGCTACGCGTATAATGCATCTAAGGCGTGTCGCTGCATTGAGAGTGTCGCTGCATTTTCAATCACATTTCACTCCTTGGCTACAGAGACAGGCTGGCCAGAAGCACCTCTTATGACAGTGTTCGTTCACGCTTTGGCAGAGGAGGTTAAGGACGCTCTGGCTTCATTGGAGCCTTGTTTGTCTCAAGATTTGTTGGTTCGCACTGCGGTGCAAATTGATAATCGCATCCGCGAACGTAACAGGGAGAAATGTACTGCATTGGCTCTAGCTGGCAACGGGACTAATGCTACTAGCAGCATGCTTAAAGTTCCCATTCCGCCCACTGAAAATTCCACTCCTGGTGAGCCTATGCAGGTTGATGGCTCATATGAGACCCGGGCTCATAAGCCCGTTCGGAAACATATTATCTGCTATCATTGTAACAAACCGCGACATATCCGTCCACGCTGCCCTGAGCTTCAGGGAAACGAGAAGTCCCTCTAGCGGTATAGGGGACAGACCTAAATTCCCTTCCGAACTTTAATCCCTGTAGAATTGACTGTGGGGAGACAGAGAATATTTATCGAAGCTTTGTGGACTCTGGTAGCGGTGGATTGTTTTATGGATGCAGAGTGGGCTAGGAGACATTCCATTCCTATCCGCCTCTCTTTACACTCACGCTCTGTTAGATCTTTGGACGGTCGCCCGCTGGGAACTGGATTTATAACCAAAGTTTCTGAATCTTTGACTATGTTCATCTCTTTTGGTGGTCATTCTGAGGAGGTCGGGTTTTTTATTATCAGTTCTCCTGTTTTCCCTGTCGTTTTAGGACACTCGTGGCTACGGGAACATAGGCCTCATATCATTTGGAGAAGTCAGGATAACCCGATCGTCCAGTGGGGGACTGATTGTAGGTCCCACTGTAGGGAGAGTTTGGTGTGCTATCCCTGGGGGAGGCTGACGCCTGGAGGGATTCTGAGGAGTTTCCCTCACACAACCCTCCTAATCTACAACCAGAGCCTCCTGAATATATTCTCGCATAGCCTTCCGTTTAGGCCCTGACAGCGAGTATAATGAACCCCTGGGGGGAGTGGTACCCGGGTGGAGATTGATCTACTTAATCGAAGCGTCTCGATGAGGAGGTAAAGTCAAGGCCCGTTGCTTGCTAAAAACCTCCGTGAGATCAGCATAATCGTCAGGAACATTAAAAGGCAGACAAAAGTTCAGAGCAGCCCCCAAATTCTCACCCTGTTCGGAACCTGCCCCCTCAAAGTCAGAGACTGAGTCAGAGAAATCCTCCGAATAGCAATCCTCCTCTGGCTGCCGCCAGTCAAATTGAGGATCCCACTCAAACCCCTCCTCCGCCCCTTTCTAATGGATTTATTCGGCCCTCCACGTCTCCTGCCGGAGCGGGGTTCTTTTTTATGGGCAAAAAAAATGGCTGTCTGAGACCCTGTATTGATTACAGGGACTTGAATAATATCACTATTAAAAACCAATACCCACTTCCGTTGATGAACTCCGTTTTTGAACGGCTGCAGGAGGCATCGTTTTTTACCAAGCTAGAGCTCCGGAATGCTGATAACTTGGTTCGGATTCATGAGGGGGACGAGGGGAAAACGGCATTTAATACGCATGACGGGCTTTACGAATATTTAGTCATGCCGTTTGGATTTGTTAACGCTCCCTCTGTGTTCCAGGCACTCGTTAATGACGTCCTCCAAGAGATGTTGGAGAGATTCGTCTTTGTCTACCTTGACGATATTCTGATTTTCTCTTCAACTCTCGGAGCATAAACAACATGTCAGACAAGGGCTTGAGGCCCTCCTCAAAGCCAAGCTTTTTGTCAATGCTGAGAAATGCGTTTTTCATTCCAAGACAGTTTCATTTCTTGGCTTCATTATTTCGGAAGGGTGGGTCTGCATGGATCCTGACAAAGTGTCAGCGGTCAGGGATTGGCCTGCCCCTCAAAACGTTAAGGAGATGCAACGGTTTTTGGGGTTTGCCAATTTTTATAGGAGGTTTATCTGTAATTTTAGCGCGGTAGCTGCCCCCATTATCGCACTCACTAAGAAGAATACCTCCACGTCGTTTGCTTGGTCTCCGGCAGCTGAGGCTGCTTTTCAAGAGTTAAAGAAACGATTTAGCTCAGAACCCATTCTCGTTTTGCCCGACCCCTCCCTCCCATTTGTTGTGGAGGTGGATGCGTCGGAAGTCGGGGTAGCTGCCATTTTGTCCCAGCGCCCCCTTTAGGACAATAAGTTGCACCCATGTGCCTACTTCTCCCGGTTGTTGTCGGCAGCCGGACAAAATTACAGCATTGGTGATCAGGAGTTGTTGGCCGTGAAGTTGGCCTGAGAAGAGTGGCGCCATTGGTTGGAGGGGGCTGAACAGCCGTTTGTGATTCGGACGGATCATAAAAATCTCCAATACATCCAACAGACTCAACAACGTAATTCTCGGCAGGCGCGGTGGTTGTTGTTTTTCAACCGCTTTAACTTTACGTTAACCTATCGCCCAGGGTCTAAAAACATCAAGCCCGACGCTTTGTCGCGGATTCACGACTGCTCCGGTCGCGACCCTATTCCTGAGCCGGTTATCCCGGCAGCTCAGATTGTGGCTCCCATTCAGTGGGACGTCGAGTCTGTTGTGCGGGAGGCGTTGAAAAATGATCCCGGTCCTGGTGGGGAGCGGCCTGGCTGTTTATTTGTTCCTTTAGCAGTGCGGTCTCAAGTTCTCCAGTGGGGGCACTCTTCCCGTCTGGCTGGTCAACCGGGGGTTCATCGGACCAAGCAGTTCTTGGCCCGACGTTTTTGGTGGCCCAGCATGATGGAGGACACCTGGGAGTTTGTAGTGGCGTGCTGTATTTGCGCTAGGAACAAGACTTCCCACCTCCCCCCCTCTAGTCTGCTGCGGCCGTTGCCCGTCCCTAAGCGCCCATGGAGCCATATCGCTCTTCATTTTGTTACGGGGCTGCCTGTTTCGGAAGGCGACACAGTAATCCTGGTCGTGGTTGACCGTTTTTTTTAAGGCCGCCCACTTTATCACGCTGCCCAAGCTGCCTTCGGCATGGGAGACTGCCCTTCTTGTTGTGGACCATGTTTTCCGGCTGCATGGCATCCCTCAAGACGTGGTTTCTGACCGGGGCCCTCAATTTACGGCCAAATTCTGGCGTGCGTTTTGCAACCAGTTGGGGGCCACCGTCAGCCTTTCCTCGGGGTTCCACCCAGAGACTAACGGGCAGACTGAGCGAACCAACCAGTCTTTGGAGAATACTCTTCAATGTGTGGCGGCTGACAACCCATCTTCGTGGAGTCGATTTTTAGCATGGCCCGAATACTCCCAAAATTCACTGGGTAACTCCTCCACAGGTCTTTCCCCGTTTGAGGCTCAGTTGGGTTATCAGCCTCCACTGTTTCCTCAGACTGACAGGGATTCAGAGGTTCCTTCGGTTAATTACTTTGTCCGGCATTGTCGGTCAGTTTGGGCCAGGGTCCGTTCCTCCTTGTTGCGCTCTGGACACAAAACAAAAAGACCGCCGCAGATAGAAGGCGCGTTCAGCCCCATCTTATTGGGTTGGCCAAAGGGTCTGGCTTTCCACGCGGGACCTGCCCTTGAGAGTGGAGTCATGGAAATTGGCTCCCCGCTTTATTAGTCCTTTTAAGATTGTGTGAAGGATCAATCCGGTCACAGTCTGGTTGAAGCTCCCTAGATCCTTACGGATCCACCCTCTTTTCATGTCTCCAGGCTCAAACTGGTTCAAGACTTAGAACCTGGCTCCAGTCAACAAACCCCCGCCGCCAGGATGATTGAAGGAGGGCAGTTTACACCGTCGTCGTATTTTTAGCCGAGAGGCGTGTGGGCCGTGGACCTCTGTTTTTAGTAGATTGGGAGGTTATGGTCCTGAGGAGCGTGCTGGGTCCCTTCTGGGGATATCCTGGATCCTACCCTTATTTCTGAATTCCTTGCATGGGGCTCTCTGGAAACTTTTGGGGCTGTTCCTTGCGGGGGGGTTCCTGTCATGGTTTGTGAGGTGTGCGTGTTGTTTGCACCTTTCTTTGCGGCTCTCGTCCGGGGACAATATCGAATTCCTTGGCCATCGAATTCTTTACCGAGCTGGTTGATTGAGCTGGGGCGGCGCTTCCCCAGAATCATATAAGCGGGATGCCTGGCACGCCTCCTTCACTAGAGTGTCTGTGTTTAGATTCGCACTATAGCCAAAAGTTATCTGTAGTCAGGTTTTGTATGACTTTCTATCTTCTTATTGTTGGATTTTCTTCCCCCTTTTTCTATCTCGCTTTGCTTCCGTGGTTCGGACTATTATACGCCCTTTGAAGCCTTGAGTACTTCTGCGTTGGTTTATATTATTCTCTCTGTGTTTGTACTGTGTTAAGCTACTCTCTTTCTCTCTGTTGTTGCGCTTGGCCTCCGTATACTACCGGCCATTACAAAAACAAAACAAAACAAAAAAAAAAAAACTGCTGGGATATTACCACTAAATCTCTCTAAAACTTGATTCTGCCTTGAAGTTCTTTCCACCAAATCTCTGCCAAGAGTTTGTTTTGTTTAAGTTTTCTTTTTCCACCTCCGTGCAAGATCAAAAGAAAAATGCTGGTTCGTACGTTGGCAACACCATGGTAACAAAGTCATCAGCTTCAAAACCTGCAAATCTGCCCCGCCAGATAATTGCTCAAAATCAAGGAAGTTCTTTCAGTTGACACTTGGTCAAGTCCTACCCGTTCACTTTTGTCTGATCTGACTCTGAACTGTTATATTCATTAATCATTGAAAACAGTTGCTTAAAAGGAAATTATTCAAGCCAGTCCTCTTGCAAGTATTCTGTGCACAAAGTTTAGACACCTTTGGCTAAAGGTTAAAGTAATTAAAGACTCATGTCTCATCGGCAAAGTGACTATGATCTAATGCAGGGCTGCCCAAATCACTGTCCTCGAGGGCCGAGAACTGCTGGTTTCCCACCCTCCCTTTACCTGGGAGTCAGATGTTATGACAGTCTGGCTAAACAGTGGGAGCAACTGTTCACTCACTTGCCTGGAGGAAGAGAAAACCAGGGCTAGATTTTGATTTGAGCAACAGATTTGGGCAGCACTCGTCTACTGCATCTGATAACTTGTCTTAACATGCTTAACACATTTTCAGCTTTGCATTTGCAGCATTGCTAAATAAGGCTCTTACTTTGCATTCAGGTTTCAAATCAGAACATCATATTCAGATTTTCCAGATTGATTTCCATTGCTGGCGCACCACTCCGCCCGTGGAAGAAACCCTAGTGGATGTGAAAAATGAATCGCCCCGTCGCGTTCTAGGAAATTTGATGAAAGATCTATGACTATGACCTGCCCAAATACTAATCTTTTAACCAATACGGAGAGGGAGCGCTATTTTACTGATGATTAAGTTGACCAATGGTTTTAAAGGAAACTGTGAGATAAGCCAATCCGGAGTAGTTGGGCGCTCAACCTGCGTTAATGCAGAATATAGAGGTTGCTGAGCTCTGGTTGAAGTCGCAGTAAAAACTGATCCAGGGCGGAAGTTAAAAAAAAAAAAGATAATCCTGATAGATTGTCATTCACCTCCGCCAAGGAGGAGTATGTTTTTGCCGGCGTTGGTTGGTCTGTCTGTCTGTCTGTTAGCAACTTTACGTGAAAGTTATGAACAGATTTTGATGAAATTTTCAGGAAAGGTCAGAAATGACACACGGTCCAATTGATTAGATTTTGGGAATGATCCGGGTTAGGGGTTCGGGTAAGGGTTAGGGTTAGGGCCCCGGGTGGAGGTGCTGCGCTCTCTGAGTGCTCTTGTTGACTCTTCGTTCAAGTATTATGTGACGCAAAGGCCATGATTGGTGGAGGTGTACCCATGACCTTTGAAGAGATGAATCTTGCAACCATATACAGTCCATGGTTGCTACAAACAATCTCAGAGAGCGCCTTCCATTGTGCCATCGTGTTTAACACTGCTCGAAGTTCATGTCACCTTATATACTGGAACAACTGACTATCGGAGGTAATATTTCAAAATAATGTTGCGTCAAACCAGTTTAAACAAATTTTTAGCATCAATAATCATGGAATGAGCCTTCAAACATGCATTCATGCTATGCAAGAGTAAAATAAAATGAAATTGTGACACCTATCAATTGTTATAAATAATTGATGTTGTCAGTGTTTTTGTTTATTACCTATATTTTTACCTCAATATTTTCGTGGGGATAATTTTTTTTCTCAGTGCCTGCAAAAGTCTTTTTCAAAGCATTTTCACCAAAAAATTAAAGAGAGATAAAATATTAGGACACCTTCTAGACAAAAGTGGTGTACACATAATTTTTCTCATTGTATTCCTTTTCATTTCTATGGTTCGCATGTGCGTGTGCGTGTGTGTGTGTGCTGCTGCTGCTCATCCCTGTGGGCATAACAAGCAGTGTGTATGTGCATTTGTGCACTCACCTATTTAATGGTGGATAATATTATCTTCATAATGTGCCGTTAAATTGCACCTTTAGACCAACATGCCCATGGGCGCTTAGTTTGGCGCAAGTGTATATGGTATTGGAGCAACCGGAACGCTGAATGGGAAAACGGTAACTGCACCGGTCATGAACTAGCAAAGACACTTGCATCTCTCTGGGTGCTGCTCTGCATCAGGTGTTAGATAAAGCCCTAAGCATAACCTATTTGAACCATGTGCTTCACTTTGCACTCAGATAATTTGCAGTTAAAACAGTAAAGGGAGATTTGGACATGCCTAATTGCACTTGTGCCACGTGCCTTACACCATGCGCTGAGATCAGAGGTGTCCAATCTTACCCATAAAGGGCCAGTGCGGGTGAAGCTTTTTGTTTTAGCCCAGTGCTAAAACACCTGCTTCCACTGATTAACTGATCAGGGGGTTCAATCAAGACCTTGATGAGTAGAATCAAGTGTGTTAGTGTAGGGCTGTGACAAAAACCTGCACCCACACTGGCCCTTTGTGGATTAGATTGGACATCCCAGGCTTAGATCATTAAAATGTAGCCCAATACCCATTTTAAAATGTGATATTTGTAAAACATGCCATTGATTATGGGGCAGGTGCATACTCACCTTCGTGTTACATCAACTCTCCTTTGAATAAAAGTCATTTTGGAACAGAGGACACTAATTGTTAGAGTATCAAAAGCACAATTTGTTCCAAATCTTGTCAGTTGGTCAAAAGCTGTATTGTCATATCAGTGTTCTAGCCAGGATTTTTCCTCAGAGTGGTGCTACTGAAGTGTTCTAACAGTCGCGACTCGCGAGCCCCGGTGGGGCAAAGCCTTACCGGGGGGTGGGATGTGGTGTGTCCAGGGGAATGCCCCCCCAGGACATTTTGATAAAATGGAAGTGAAGACCTGTGTGCAAGAAGTACTTAAGTCACATTTTGCAAAAAATGAGCTGACACCAGTATTAAAAGCCACAATGGCCAGAGCATCATCTGATACCAAAGATTTCTGCAAAGAAACGCTCAAGTCTTGTGTATTGGTGCGTTTCCATTGTCCATTGTCATGATCTGCAATGTGTTTTGAAAACTTCGACCCCCAAAATCTCAAAAGTATTATTTTGTGACTTCTTGCACACAGGTCTTCAAGTGATTTGGTGCGTTTTGGTGAAGTATTTTGCATAAAATCCTTTACCAGATTCTCCCTTTGTCAAATGAGTTTTTCCTTATACAGAAAGTCAATCCGTATTTACTGAAAGAGTCTCCATAATTTGCTTCGAATCAAGAAATTTTTTAATCTAAATATTCAACTTACTTTAACTTTTTCGACGTCAGAGCAGGATTACCCGGCAAGAATTTCTGACCCATGAATGCTGCAGGAGCCAAATGTCCATTCTTGGCACGCATCAAGCATGAACAATATGTAGATTATGTGAACAAAAAATTCAATGTCCGCCAATACCAGTAAAACTGGCACCACTGAAAAGTGCTTTAAAAACACTTTAAAGTGACACTATAACCATTCATATTAGTTGAGTACAAAGAAAATGTTACGGGTTATAGTTAGATCGATGATATCCGTTATCGGCTAGTCAGACTGGAGCATGGACATTATCACTGATGTTGGCGCCAACGAGCTGTATAAACTAGAGGCGCTATGAGGCGCTATGATTTCAATGTGCAAGTCTGGCCGGCATCTTGTGACGGGCGTCCATCACAGAAAGGTGCAGCAAAGTGGATTCATGCCTTCCAGAAATTTTGATTTCCACTGAGTGCTATACAGTCCTAACAAGTGAAAATACCACAGTTCTTTGAATCACTCCCGACTTAAGAGTTAGGCACGTCCGAAAACCCGTTGAAATCAGCAGCCGCTGTCAGTAGATACAAATAGCTTTAGTTGTTCCTTGTCCATGGTAATGTCAGTGTCCGGGTCTGCACCATACAGCTTCTATCAAACAAAAGAATAGTCACAGATACGTGTCTGATCCAATTACAAACCAATTTTTTTGTTTTTCTTTTTCAATAGATAGGCCTACGTGTCAACTCAATTACAAACCAGTAATTTTTTTTCCCTAAACTAATAAACTATTTTCACGACTTGGCTGCGGTCACAATAAGACAAGTTATCAAGGTTCCCGGCATTTGCGATGATAATTTATCTTACTAGTTTACAAGTGCCCCGTCCTTGCCGAAATATTAACCAGAGCGTGTTTACATGGGTTCCAGCGGCAGGCACGCCCGTCATAAGGTGGCGGCCAGCTCTGCACACATTGGCTGATCTGGAATGAACAATGTAGCGCCTCTAGTTTACATATCTCGTTGGTTGGCGCACTGACCGGCATTCATATACTCAGTTAAATAGAACGCCTCCACTGGACACGAGCGTCTGACATTCTTAGTAGTATTCTGCTACAAACAGAAAAGCTCGGACTTTTTATAATTGGTAAGTAGACTTTATTTTTTGAATGGGAATGATTTATGATTTTGAGACCAAAATTGAACTTTTCCGTGGAAAATGTCTTGTTTCCTTATAAATGGCTAATTATTTCGAGCAAATGCCCACTATGGGATAGATCTGTAAGTAGTGGGGATAGAATAGTGTAATTCTATTGCGCAATCCGCTACAAATCAGTGATTTAAACAAGCATGGTTGCCAGTCAAAAATGGCCTCTAATTGCTCTAAAGCAGAGGTGTCCAATCTTATCTGCAAAGGGCCGGTGGGGGTGCTGGTTTCCTAAACAGCATAACACTAATACACCTGATTTTACTTATCAAGGTCTTGATTGACCCCCATGATTAGTTAATTAAGGTGTTATGGCACTGGGATACAATAAAAACCTGCACCCACACCGGCCCTTTGCGGATAAGATTGGACACCCCTGCTCTAAAGTAAAGAACGCACAGCCGTCAGTCTATGGACAGTGGATTGTTATTGGACGAAAATAGCCTTTTTTTCAGCGTGGGAAATTAGATATACTGTAATACTTAACTAACGATGTTAGAAATAACATTGCAGATTTATTATAGTAAATTTCCATTAAGACACCTGAGTTTAAGGTTTGATTACGAAGCTTCTGAAAGGGATATGAATGCATCGGTGCTATTGTTGAAACGGGGCAACAAGCCAAAGAGTAAGCAATTCACTTGTAGCATCCCGAGGATTTTGAATGTTTAATTGAGGCCAACGGTGAGCTTTTATGTCTTGTATGACATCGTCAATCCTAGGTGTCCTTTTCAAAGTATTGTCTAGCTAGCTCATGCAATTTTTGCCGCATTAAATTACCCACGAAAATAATGGCTTCGGGATTCGGTCACGGTTCGGTAGCCTCCGGAACCGAGTCAGTCAAAAAAGTTTCTGATAAAATGCGATGAAATTTCACCAAATTTAAACTGAAATATTTAAGATCATGTCTATTTAGTTGAAATAGTGTCTGATCAGTAGCCTATTCGGCATAAATGATACACTTTGAAAATGAACGTATGCTTCCAACTGTTCATTGAAACAGATAATGTACGCAGATCTTTAAAATTCAAAGATTAAGCTAAAAGGCAGTTTCCAGCTACTCTATATTAAGTAGTTCCAGGGAATACCCCGACAAAAGGGCGGAAACAGCATTTGCGAAGAAAATAACTGATGCGGACCATGTGGATTTTCACACAGTTTCAATAAGGCAGCTTCCATGCCGTGTGGTCGTTGGAGAAAGGCAGCGTGTTTTGGCCAAAAAAGTTTGTTTGTATTAATGGTAACCATCAGAACAAGCTACTGATCCTAGAAAGCAAACACTGGACCCTATTTTTGAGTTTTCTCAGCGTGGCGGGATGAAATCTCTCGCGCTGCGGCTGGCTAGAACCCTGCATATTTCGTACATCATAATCTGCCAAACTTTATCAATGGGAGACAAATGCAGGCTGCAGACAGGCCTGTCTAGCACCCCCAATCTGTGACTGCAAAGCTATGCCGTTGTAACATGTGCAAGGTGGCTTGGCATCATCCTGCTGGAACAAGCAGGGCCATTCTGGAAAAAGACAACATCTCAAAGGCACATAGGTTGTTCCAACATGTGCATGTACCTTATCATGTCAATTTTGCCTTGCAAGTTACCCATGCAAAGAGTTCTAGAGCAGCCCCAGACCATGACAGGTCCTGGAGTTTGAACATGCCGCTGATAACAGTCCAGATAGTCTGTCTCCTCTTCAGCCCTTAAAACTTGACGTGCACTTCCAAAAACAGAGTGAAAGATGAACTTCTTTTTGTTTTACTTCTGACAATGTGCAATCATCATGGGCCAATTAAAATTTAAACTGTCCCTCAAAGCACCAAATTGATACTCATAGTGTAGTGCTCAATGCAGTAGCTATATGTGCAATTCTGGATAGTGATATGGAGGGTAACACATTTGTGGACATATTCTATTTGTTAGATCAGGGGTTCAAATCCAGCCTGGGTCCTACTTGTGTAGAGTTTCATGTCAGATTCCTCTGGGTACTCTAGTTTCTTTCTTCAGTCCAAAAACATGCATGTCAGCTTAATTGGAGGCTCTAAATTGGCTGTAGGTATGAGTGTGTATGTGTGAAAGGTGTGAGCGCCCTGCGATGGATTCTTGAGATGTCCAGGTTGTGTCCATAACTTTCACCCACAGTCAGTGAGAGGGAATAGACTCGAGCTCCTCTGCAACCCTATTGAGGAAGAAGCTGAATGGACATCAGATGGATACTACAGAATTACATCATAAACCCTGATGAAGAGTGTCATCTAGAGCAGTGGTTCCCAAACTCGGTCCTTGGGACCCACTGTGTACGCAGGTTTTTGTGTCAACCACAGCTCCAATCTTAGAATGCTAATGAGTTGCTCATTGCTCTTGATTGCACTATTCTTGTTCACGCTGATTATTTATCCTTTTAAACCACATGTCAAAAATGGCCATGATGAAAATCATTTCATAGTGTGCTAAATTGGAAATTACTTCTCTAACATAAAAAAATGGAAATTTGCAACTGATGACATGAATCTATAAATGGGCTTCTAGTAGATAAAATTGTGGACCCAAGGTCATTAAAGCTAACAATTATTAGGCAATTAAGAATTCAAAGACAAAGCAAACGATGAGTCAAACCTGTTAAATGTCACTTGATTGGTTTCAGGAAAGAACTTGAGCACCTGCATTCAGAACCCTAATCACCAGATTACTGACTGATTGCAGTCTTGCATTTGATCACATGAAACATACTGCCACCTTTTGATTGTCGTGCTTACGTGGAATACATCAAAATAAAAAATATGAATGTTGGGCTTTGAAATTTCATGGAATGCGTAGCCATTTCTGTCATAATGTGGTTTAAGGGGTAAAATGTCCCTCGTATCTGACAAGCAACTGCTAATTAAAAATGAACAGCTTGTTAAAACTCTGGGATCGTAATTGTGGTTGGAGCAAAAACCGACATACGCAGTGGGTCCCCAGGACCGACTTTGGGAACCACTGATCTAGAGTACTGAGCCACAGGAAAAATTGCCTCCTTGTCCGGAAATTCAGATTTGCAGGCGATCTTAAAAAATTCAAGCGAGAGATACTGGATTACATTCACTTTATTGTTTATTCTTCATTTTCTAAGTGTAGCAATGTTAGATCTACAGCCTTTCACAAAGCCCCACTTTGGCGAAGGACGCAGGACTGCATATCAGGCAACATTGCCACTAAATGGAGAGAAGATACATTTCTTTAATCAAACAGGATCAGGTCAGAACCTGGTATATGGCTGAACCAAATATGGTCTCTGTGCAAAATTAGCCATATCGGTTCAGTCAAAAATTCAAGTCCTGATACCTTCATTAAACTGTTAACTTTTTGAGCTTCAGAAGCCTACCACAAAACACCGATCAGATGCAAATATGTTTTAATTTGAAACAGACCCTTAGACTGTCGAAAGACACCTTTAAGATTAGAGTTGATTGCATATATTATAGCACATTATTAATGATGAAGTGCATGTTTTAGTTGCACTACTATGTTCACTACATGATTTTACACTTCTATTTATGTGTGACTGTCTGCAGATGCAACAAGTACGGTCCCATTTATCTGGTACTGAATTGTTTCCCAATCAAAAATGTTACCTTTGGGATCACGGGCATAACATGAATATAATGCCTCAATCTGACTTTCAGGCAAGACATAGTCCCACATGTTAAGGTCAGAAATTTCACCAACAAAGCTCTGTTTAGCATCAAACGATCCAACCGGACTGTCAGCGTCTTGTCCTAGCCTGACTGTGCCACCGGATTTAATTGTGTGTCCTTTTCTATAAATCTTCCTGACACTCCGCTTTCCGTCCATCCACATTGCAGTCAGACCAGTGGTGGATTCCCATGTGACGCAAAAATGAGTCTTAAACGTTGTCAGTGGCGGAAGGCGAAAGATTATCCATCTGCTGCTCGAGAGATGGAGGTAATAGCTATCATGTTTTTGCCAAAGGTTCAGCTCATCACCACCGTTTGTGTGGTAACCAAAGAGGATTTTCAAGCTTCTATCGCTTTCCAGCTCTGTGGCCACGTTCATGCAAAGGGTGAAGGCTGTGAGCTGGAGGGGCTTCTGTGGAGTCAGTGTGACGTAGCTGTAGTTCGTCGTTTCTGGAAACACCAGGGCTTTCTCAGACAAACCTGCTGCACAAGTGGAAGCCAAAGCGCTAATAACCAACAACAATATTGTGTTATGCCTACCATTTTCACAGATATAATGATTGTATTTAGAAAGCCATTCTCCAACTATGGCCCAAAACAAATTTTTAATGACCAAAAGTGAAGTACTATTGGAAATTCTCTGTCTGTGCTTTCAGACAGGTACTTGTTGTGGTCCATCTCAAGGAGAATTCATACAACTAAAATAGCCCTTGTGCATATGTTGGGACGTATCAAATTCCTCAATCTGATTGGGTTTTTGGAAGCTTTATTCCATGTGAATGATTTGAAAGAGGGAATAAATTCAGTCAATTCTGCCCAATGGATACAGTGTTTAGGAGGGATTCAGTCAGTGAATATATACAGTGAGCACCATACTTCTTTGGGCAATGACACATTTTTTAAAATTTTGGTTCTGCACTCCAGCTCTTTGAGTTTGAAAGGACACAGCAACAATGAGATTAAAGTACAGAATATTAACTTTGCTTTGGGGATGTTTTCATCCATACTCGGAGAATCATTCAGAATGACAGCACATTTTGGACAAGGTCCATGGCCCATTTTACAGTTCAAAGAAATATTGGGCAGTTTAACATAATGTAGAACAAAGTAATGATTTTAAAAATTTGGTTGATTATCCATTTGCAATGACTGCTTGAAATCAGTTGATATTGACCAGACAATGATTCTAAGAGGATCGCAACATTGTTATCATTAAACTTTTGCCGCACAAGTGTGCTGGCATTTGTATTTTTTTTTCATTTTTACTTGACGCCTGTAGAACATTGTCATCACTTTATGCTGGGTATCTTCCCTGTTGATTCTCTGCCAAGACTCTACTGCAGCTCACTTCAGTTTTTGCTTGTTTTTGGGGACTGTTGCCTTCAGCAGGGTACCCATGGGATTTTAAAAGTATTGAGAAAGCATTAAATTTAATATTCTCCAAATGAGCCTGTAAAAGTGTAGAATTTGGATTATAAAATATTGAAATTCTTTTACAAAAGTCTTAAATACATTTATTGTCCCTTCGTGGGATTACATACTGTAAATATAATTTTGTCATAAATTACAGTGAAATGTATAAAATATTTGTGACCTAATGTTACAACAGTTGAATATTCAACAGTTCTCAACAGTTGAGTTCAGGGGCAGTGCTCCTGTGGGGAGATCCAGAGTGCAAAGCTCCCCTTGAAGCTCTTGGCTTTTTCTAACTAGTAAAATTTAAAATGGCATTCAGAGGGACTTAGAGAACATTTCAGCGGAGATACACAAAAAGATTTGTGGAATATGTTATTTTTTATGCTCTTTCTTGGCCATTTGCAAAAATATTTGCCACACTATGTTACAATTTAAGCAAAACCTGTATTTTTATATCCCCGAAATACAAGTTTTGGGGATATCATGGTTTTGCCCCGCCCGTCGCCGCCGCCGCATCTGCAGATTTTAGCTGTTAGCGCGATAACTCACAAAATACTTTACATTGGCTACTCATTTTTAGCATATGGGTAGATATGGTGGAGAGGATGAACTGATTAGATTTTGGGCAAGTATGGACTCCTAGGTATGCCACTAGGTGGCGCGATATATTGAAAAAATCAGTTTTTTAACCAAATCTGGAACAATTGCTTACACAGACATCAAATTTGCCTCATATTGTAGGTCTAGTAAAGGGGAATCTGATAAAGGGGGCTTCGAGGATTGGGGAATTTTGGGGATATACCCCTTGCTGTCAGCCGCCGACAGCGTAGGCCTAGTTTATAACTGATATGATCTTACGCTAAGTTTCTAACTTTTTCCATTTTGTTTTGTTACATCTGTATACCATGAACGGTGATGAACCAGTTTTTTTTTTTTTTAATTAGTCTCAGATTTGAGCCAGACGATTTGCCTCATTTGACAAGATTGCAGCCTCCATAATTGAAGTGTAATGGTAAAGAATGGCTTTCAGAAAGACTTACTCCATGATGTGCAGTGGCATTGTCCACAAATAATACACTGGCCTATGTGCACATATGTGTTCACGTACGACTGCTCCATTATTAAATCGGGGTACTTTGAAACTTTTACTCAGAAGCAATCAAAATCGTGAAGTCATACCTCCACCAGAATTATCATCAGTCATATTTCACATTTTGAACATGACACAAGTAACTTTTGTACATGAATTGCCCTGTAACTGACTTTTAAATGTGGTAAGACCCAATTCTAATCTTATACTGGCTAAAATATGAATGAACACAGTGGAGCACAGCAGGCTCGACAAAGCCATATCAGCACTCACAATCACTCCAGGCCCCTGTTTATATTGACCTGCATGACTGCACAGAGGGCACCGACTTGTACACTGTATACCTAGGGTCTCAAACTGATCCGGAAAAGAGCCAAGGGGCTGCAGGTTTTCAATCTAACAGCAGAATCACCCCTGATGCTACTAATTTAATCAACTGATCTCAGTCTGAGCAATTCATTAGTTGTATCAGGTGTGCTTCTCAGCTGGAATGAAAACTTGCAGCCCCTTGGCCCATCTATGAACCAGTTTGAGACCCCTGCTATTTACGATGATGCATACAATAATGCTCACCAAACACAACATGGTTCCCCGTGGTTTAATCAATTTGGACAGCATTTCAGTCGAAATGCACAAAACCTAAAAGCACGGCTGCAAGATAGATGGTTGCGTTTGAGAGAGCAGATCTCCCAACCATGTTGTCTGTGCTCTTCTTCATTCTGACCATACAGTAGTGTGCAGCCATGATTTTACTACACCACTTTTGTCTAAAAGGGTTCCCAATATATTACTTCTCAATAAGTTTTTGGTGAAAATGTATTGAAAAATACTGTTGAAAAATGTGGGTATGTCCATACTTTAGACTAGTACTGTGCATGTGAAGATACAATGTACAAGCGATTTGTCAACAAATCACTGTAATTTTTTTTTCAGTCTTTTTTTTTTGTTTATTGGTTGTCTTAAATATATGAATGAAAATTCAGGCAAAGGCAATTATTTCCAATGAAAATAAATGGTTAAAGCTCTAAAATTATAAACCTCAATTCCAATGGAGTTGGGACGTTGTGTAAATCATAAATAAAAACAGAATACAATGATTTGTGAATCCTTTTCGACCTGTATTCAATTGAGTACACTACAAAGACAAGATATTTAATGTTCAAACTGATAAACTTTATTGTTTTTTGGGAAATTTTCACTCATTTATAATTTTATACCTGCAACACATTCCAAAAAAGCTGGGATAGGGGCAACAAAAGACTGGTAAAGTTGAGGAATGCTCAAAAAAACACCTGTTTGGAACATTCCACAGATGAACAGGTTAATTGGAAACAGGTGAGTGTCATGATTAGGTACAAAAGGAGCATCTTCGAAAGTCGTTCAGTCGTTCACAAGCAAGGATGGGGCAAGGTTCACCACTTTGTGAACAATTGCGTGAGCAAATAGTCCAACAGTTTAAGAACAACATTTCTCAGCGTGTAATTGCAAGGAATTTAGGGATTTCATCATCCACAGTCCATAATATCATCAGAAGATTAATTGAATCCAGAGAAATCTCTACACGAAAGCGGCAAGGCCGAAGACCAACATTGAATGCTCGTGACCATTGGTCCCTCAGGCAGCACTGCATTAAAAACCAACATCATTCTGTAAAACACCCAGGAACGCCGCCAGCTTCTCTGGGCCCAAGCTCATCTGAGATGGATTGACTTAATACGAGAAAGATTTCCGTGGTCTGGCGAGTCCGCATTTCAAATTGTTTTTGGAAATCATGGACGTTTCGTCCTCCGGGCTAAAGAAGAAAAGGACCATCTAGATTGTTATCAGTGCAAAGTTCAAAAGCCAGCATCTGTGATGGTATGGGGATGTGTTAGTGCCCATGGCATGGGTAACTTGCACATCTGTGAAGGCATCATTAATGCTGAAAGGTACATACAGGTTTTGGAGCAACATATGCTGCCATCCGTTTTACATCTTTTTCAGGGGCGTCTCTGCTTTATTTCAGCAAGACAATGCCACGCCACATTCTGCACGTGTTACAACAGCGTGGCTTCGTAGTAAAAGAGTGCAGGTAATAGACTGGCCTGCCTGCAGTCCAGACCTGTCTCCCATTGAAAATGTGTGGCGCATTATGAAGCACAAAAATGACAATGGAAACCCCAGACTGTTGAGCAACTGAAATCGTACATCAAGCAAGAATGGGAAATAATTCCACCCACAAAGCTTCTACAATTAGTGTCCTCAGTTCCCTAATGCTTATTGAGTGTTGTTTAAAGGAAAGGTGATTTAACGCAGTGGTAAACATGAAATATGCCCCTGTCCCAGCTTTTTTAGAATGCGTTACAGGCACCAATCTGAAATCTGAAGCTCGGGGCCAAAAAAGAAGGGCCACTGAAGACAACCTAGAGCAGGGGTGGGCAATTCTGGTCCTGGAGGGCTGGTGTGTATGCAGGTTTTTATTTCTATCAATTACCCAGACTAATTAAGATAATTGATTGCATACACAAATATAGATTTGTGCAAAGATTAGATCAAAGAAAACATTTTTATGTAGGGAGATGAGAACAGTCTTTGTTGGCCATTCATGATAATTTAAAGAAATGCACCTGAAATGTCAGAATTCAGAAATATTTTTTCTAATTTAGATTATGAACTAATTAAAGGCCAGAAGTTGGTGTGAAAACCAGGGACAGATACGGCCCTCGTTGCCCACCTCTGACCTAGAGCAACTTAAATAGAGAAGAGGAGCCAACTAGGGAGCGCCTGAAGAACTGGCCAAAGATGCAGAAAAGTTGGTGGACTAGGCTGACGGCATGCATTTTGGCAGCAAGATAGCAGAGCTATTTGCTAGGTCGATGCTTTCAAAACGTGCCGCAAAAAGAAGCTGGCTGAGCTCAAGAACCTGAGTGAACAGATCGCGGCCAAAGGAGCAGATTCCGAAGACTCCGATTCCAGTTCTCTTTTGGCTCAAATTTTAATTTGCTGTTGTTTGTTTCACAAATTTTTCACAGAGGGTAGCATAGTTGAGTTAATATGACTTTTTCGTGATGCCCAACTTCCCTCGGAGTGGTGTAAATTAGGAATCACGAGTCTGATTGGTCAATTTCCTTAATGCCCTGACATAAGGAAACTTAATCCTGTTGTTCTTGTCATCATCAGCTCTCCATACTTATTTACTGTTTTCCAAAAACAATTTGTGCAAATGTGCGCAATGTTCAAGTAAGATTAATTTCAAATTGTAACTTTCGTGACCAAAAGGCGCTATGTGAGGGTTGGGGTTTTTAAAGCAACAAGTATGCATGTTTTTCATTTTATTTTATCACAGTGCACACCCACACACCTCACAAACCTATTGTGCATTTAATATGAAAGTGAATATTAAAAAATTTTGTGAAAGTAATTGGTTAATAATTACTTTCTAGTGCTTAAAATCCATACTAATTTTCCATTCCTTCCTTTGGACTTTTGCCAGTATGGTCGTGAAGTTGGCATTAAATTTAATTTGAAGTGGTTATAATGAGGTCCTTAAAAGTCTCAAATTCAACTCGGAGAACCCTGAGGGCACCCTGCTACAGTCTCCTTTACATCATGCGAAATGCATGTTTGAGGATACAGAGCCGTTTGATTCAGCCAACAGAACCAATTTAACAAAAAAGTGTCACTGTCCAATTAACTACTTTTGCTCACTGTATTAATTGTGCATCCTCAATGCTTCAATAAGGAATCACATGTCAACATGATACAAAACTATATGCTCAATATTATTTTAAAATTAGTTGGATATGTGAACAAGGTCATTTTGACAACCCCAAAGATAATTTCAAGCATTAAAAGTAGTAAAGAGAGAGGGGATGGCTCTATGCAGTGCAGTTGATGTCGTAGCATTGAATTTGAATCTGTCAAAAATGATAGATTTGTACAAACGGCATTTCAAAGGATATGTTTGAATTTAGAATCAAGCATGGAGTTATTTCCCATTGGTCATAACTTTAGTGAAGGTTGTGACCCGACTGTACCATCAGCTGCTGAGAGAGCCACTCCACAGAGCAGAAATGTAGCCACCAGTATCCCCATTTCACCATGTGCTGACTGGAAAGAGAAGGAGAGATCACTCAGATCAAGCTTTACATCAGCCGTCCTCATGTGCGCGGTACAAAACATAACCAGAGAAATACCTTCATAGTCTTAACATCTGTCATTTTGATTAAGTTGAATTAATTTGATTATTAACCCTTTAAGGCCTAATGCAAAAATCCCAGCAGAGAATCATGCTGCCATGTTTACCATAGTAACCTGTATTTGGGCTGAAGCACAGCTTCTCAGCTTTCAGGAACAGTTGGAATTTTTTCTATTGCGCAAAACTTACAGTAATTACGGTACTTTCAAAATTACGCGCATCTGTGTCGGCAACGACACGTTCTTAAAATGCGCACGTGCTGTCCTGGTTTAAATGGGTTAAAATATGCATTGGCAAATACTTACAAGTACAGATATACCTGTTCCCCCAAACTTTCATATTTTGCACTTACATGCAGAAAACATGCCGATTCTTGCAGGTAAGTGAATAAACAGAAAGAATTTCTCCTTACCATATTGAGTTAGATTTCCCAAGCAGCTGAAAATGAAGTGACACAGCTACTTATACGCAAGCTATTCATAACACCTCCCTCCCTTTTAAACTGTGGGACGCCCAGTCGGCAGATTTATTATTTAGACATAAATGGGACATCATTTATTTTAGTTAAGCCTCTAGAAATCGCCCAGATATCATAGTTCATCAATTTTTCTCAATGGACATGACTTCTCCACAGTGTGTTTAAATAGAGTATGTTGAAGCCCCTTCCTCAGTCATATTCCAGCAACTACTGCCTGTATATTTATTGTACACTATTGGCCAAAGTTTTCAGGCTACTTGTGCTTTTAATGGAAAGTCAGTTCAACAGTCTTCCCTTTTCCCATATTGCTAAAAGACTAGAAAAACTCACGAGACTCGAAAAACTCACAGTATACTTCCACTTGTCAATAAAGCCAGGGGATGCACATTTTTTTTTTTTTTTTTTTACAATAAACTCATTCAGAAATAAAATTCATGTTGTTGAGGGAAACAGAATAAACATATTTGTACATTTGTGCAATCTGACTAAATCTGACTAAATTTTTCTCCAGCTCAATATTTTTACAAACTGCCGGTGGCTTCATGCTTGTCGTTCATATCACACTTTTATATTGCTTCTGAATGTGATGAATGATCTGACATTCCAAATCCATTGCTCAGAAACTGAGAAAATCCAACAACTGTGCAGTTATACAAATGTATGTAGCTATTGGAGTACATGCAAACACTGAAAGACAAATATATAAAGGTAAGCATAGTTAATATAAGAGCCCTCACTAATCAGCGTCAACAGAAACCCCCTGAGTCTCCCTGCTACGCTTTGAATGTGTCTTTCAGAGGGAAGGCAGGGTTAACTTTTCCAGCACTACAATTATTATAACTGATGGTCATCGGAGCAAATGTAGCTTTAGCTTGCCACTCAGTGCTACTCTGAAATATCTTTGGTATATTCAGTGATCATCGGTCATGGGAATTTCATTTTCTGGTTGCCAATTTTTCACCTTTGATTAATATCCTTGGGACCTGTTCAGGATGCAGCGCAGAAAACAATTTCAAAAGTCAATTTAAGAGCAATTCAAAAGATTCAGGAAATTTATCTGAGAACTCTGTACATTACCATAATAGACAATTTTTGTAAACATGACTTCATGCATCTTTTACATTTTATTAATTTTCTTCAAAACAGTGATTAACTGTATGAGAAAAGACAATATTAGCCCCCATAAAACACTCATCTTGTATTCCTCCACGTATTCTAGTGCAAACAATAGACCCTTCAGATCTATCAGTTAGAGATGGGTGGCGAGACAAAGAGCGTGAGAAAGATGTGACAAAAAATGACTGTGTAATTCCAATGAGATTACAATCAAGAACATTCATTATTGGGCCCAAATAAAGAAAAAAGTGAAACAGCTGCAAAATATCTAATCAAAATACACCTTATCTAATGAGAGGTTACTCGTCTGTATTGAAAGTTCCTAATCTTGATTTTGTGGCAAGACGTAGTGCTCTCATTGAATTAATATTGAATATGATGCAATACTTAGATGTAAGTTAGCTGTCAGTAGGCTAACTGGTTGTCATCGGCTGCTATTATCTTTCCTAATTAGCTAAATTATTATTATTACTAATTAGCACAGCATGTAGCCTGGTCTAGCTTGGTGTTATTAGCTTTTTTTTTAAGATTTTCAGCTGGTTTGCTAGAAAAGTGTGCTTTTGCGAGGATTACAATATCCGCATACAGATTTCCAGGAATTGGCTAAGTAGTGGTTTATATTGTGTCATATATTTTGAGTTCTTTGGCTGATTTTATCTTTTACCTGTGATGGTGAAATTAAGCTTTGTGAAGCTTCGAAGCTTACCAGAAAATTGGTTCACCAAAGGGTTCATTTCTCAAGGCTTTGTGTGCACAATAAACCATCTGCTGGTCTAAGAGTGCAAAACAGGTCAATATATTTAAGACAATCGACCCTATTTTAACAATCTAAGCAGGGTTGTACCTAATCTCTTAATTTATTATTGGCGTGTTTTGGGTGTAACATTGTGAAGTAGACTGAACCTCTTATTTCTTTTGGCCATGATCAATATCTGAATAATCAGTAGTAGGCAATTCCCTTAACAGGCATCCTGTTCTCACGCATTCACCATTATGATATCAAGCATCTTCAACAGTTACTTGGGTTAAAATGATAAATTGTGCAAAACCATTTAATGGTGCTCAGGTTTGTGCATGAGCTAATACAGCATGGGAATGAGGCAAAAAAAAGGATGCAAAATTGGCTAACAACAATGAATACATCAGGCTAAAGGGAAAGCAGTAGCAAACCAGGGGGATCTGAATGCTAACCTTGGGAGGCAGCCACAAACATCACATGTGATAGAAAGGGAAAGGGGAAACACCAAATCTAGAGTTAAGAAAATGACTCCCACCACTCATTAAATCTTCTGTAGATGACTTGGAATACTGTAGTAGTGTTAACTGCAACACAGCTGACGAACAGCTGACTAGAAACTAAAATCTCCAGCAAAAAAAAAACGGAGTGAAATATATGAAAGAAAATGACCCTTGCAGTCTTGTAAGTTGGGAAAAGAGAACTAAAGAAACTGGGCCAAGAGGACCGACCCAACAGTTAGAGTGAAAGCTCAAAGAGGAAACAAAAATGGTACGCAAATCACGCAGATAGGATCAATGTGCTGCTTCTGCAGATTTACACACCCCTTCTCGGGAAAAAAAAAAGGCGAGAAATATCACACAGATAGGATCAATGCGGTACTTCTGTGGATTCACACACCCCAACACACCTGGAGCAAAAAATGGCTGGAAGCCCTCACTAACAATGCAACAAGGAGTTACCACTGAACTTTGGAAAGCAGGGGTAGATAAAGGCTTCTGACTCCTGATGAAGGAAAATTAGACTCCCACACCTGCCCCTCATCAGAAATAAATAACCCTAAGAACCCAATGAGTGGCAAGTGGCAGAGCTAGTACCCCTCACACAGTAATGATAATTACATCAGGACAGACAAAATAAAGAGAGATGGAAGTTAAACAGGAAGATGTTTATGTTGTCTTTGGCGCCTAGAGCCCAACAGAAAATCCCATGTATATACAGTACTGTGCAAAAGTCTTGGGCATGAATTTAAGTAATTTCATAGGGCAAATATGCTTGCAAAAATAATGACATTAAAAGTTTCTAATGAATGAGTAATGTACTAAACATGGCTGTAGCTTGTTAAAAACTAAATCAAATCCATATTTGGTGTGACTACCCTTTGCAAAAAATTTTGGGACATTGTCCTGTTGTACTATAGTTTTATAAGATGATTGGCTTTTTCTTGTCCCAAACAGAGTGGAGAACTTGCCACTGTTCTTCTGCAGACTGACTGTCTCACTTGCATCCATCCCTCCAAGAAATTACAAACAGCTATGATGATGTGGACATCAAGGCTCTGTCAAGACTATAATATCTGTATCCCCTATTCTTAATAGAATACAAACATTTATTTTTGAAACTTTTCTTTATATTAGCATTTGGAATTTCTAATTTACTTTTTATCTTCAGGAACTCTAACATGGAAACAAAAAGTAAACAGCTTATACAGATTTTAATTTTATCCCCTAAATTATAGGAAATGTAGGAATCACAAAATTGCATAATACTAATTATTGATGTAAGCAATTACTACTGTTTTGTCACATTGTGAAACATGATTAAACAAACATTCCGATGCACATTATTTACCTGTATCTCATTTATTGTGAGCACTGATGAAATGTGTATATATATAAAACGAATATAAAACGATATATTAACAAAAGTGTGGTCACCTAATATCATTATGATAAAAAAAAATAATAAAATTTTATGGCCTCTTTGATTTTTTTAGAACAGCACCTCCTCTAGACATCGAATGAATGAATTAATGGAATTAATGTTGAATTAATGTTGAATATGATGCAACACTTAGAAGTCAGTAGACTAACTGGTTGTCATCGGCTGCTATTATCTCTCCTAATTAGCTAAATTATTATTATTACTAAGTAGCACAGCATGTAGCCTGGTCTAGCATGGTGTTATTAGCTTTTTTTTTTAAGCTTTTCAGCTGGTTTGCTAGAAAAGTGTGCTTTTGCGAGGATTACAATATCCGCATACAGATTTTCAGGAATTGGCTAAGTAGTGGTTTATATTGTGTCATATACTTTGAGTTCTGTGGCTGATTTTATCTTTTACTTGTGATGGTGAAATTAAGCTTTGTGAAGCTTCGAAGCTTACCAGAAAATTGGTTCACCAAAGGGTTCATTAACAAAAGTGTGGTCACCTAATATCTGTATGAAAAAAAAAATAAATAAAATTTTATGGCCTCTTTGATTTTTTAGAACACCACCTCCTCTAGACATCGAATGAACAAGTTGGCGAAATACTGCTGTCTTTTTCCATTCTTGGAGAATGAACTGTTTCATATGCTGGATGGAGAGTGACACTCAGAACTCCCAACAAGTGTTCTGTTGGGTTGAGGTCTGCTTGGCCACTGAATCACATTCACTCTGTTCTTCCTCAGAAATTAAACAGTGGCCGTAGATGTAGCTTTCGCGCTGTCATCATGCTGAAACAGGGTTCTTGCACTATTTTAAAAGTAAAATTTAATGCTTTTTAAGACCTGAACAAATATAATTTAAGACCCAAAAATGTCATAACAATTTCTTAATACTCAATTTATTGCCTCCTACAATGGAAATCAAAACTTAATGCTTCCCATTTGTTATCAATTATGTGCAATGTGTAAACTCTGCAAAAAGACTTTTTCATGAGAGATCTTTTTTTCAAATTAGGAGGCAGTGTAATAACTAACAATAACACTTCCAACACTGTTTGGCCAATGTAGATGTAAACAAAATCAAAGCTCACAGTCGGCATTTTCTTTTTTTTTTTTTATTTTGTTCCTTTGTGATGCAGAACAGAGCCAACATAACATACATAAGTTGGATTACATTAAACAACACAATGCAATGAATGAAGGAACCATATAGAATAATGAAAATAATAAAACTTAAAGTGGACTCCATCATGGCTCAGTGGGAGACAGAATAATAATACTTCCAACACTTAAAGCAGTCTCCATCATAAATAAGCTCAATAATGAAAGTCCTCAAAACAGCCTGTCTCAAGCCAAAAAGTTGACAAATAATGTACATAACTGTTTGAAAAACAACACAAATGTTATCACATTACTCTTAATGAGAGTAACCAATGAATAGAGAGGTCCATTGTTTTGTAACATCCCAAATTCTCCTCAAGGCGTGGCGTAGCTCTGTCGCTCTCTTCTCAATTTCTTAGTCTAGGTCCACCAACTCCCCTCTCTTTTCCTTGCGTCTTTTTCTCATGGAATTGGATTTAGTGATAAGTTCTGCCATCTTGGTCCCTGCTGTATTCTCAGCCTTCTCTGCAAGGCTATCTGCATCCTTCTCTAGAGTTTCACACACAGTTTAGATCATTTTTCTTTTCTTCAAGCTCATCTTCAACCCCTTTTCTCTTGTTCATCTGTTTTGTCTTTTCCTTTTTCTTCCTCTCATCTTCCAAGAAGATGCTGTTGCGTGCAGATGCACACTCATTTAGCAGCTCTTTAGTTAGCGGCACTTTGACCACTCCACCACACATCCTCACGTAGTCGCAGATTAGTCTCTGTGAGACTATAGTGTCTTCGTTCATTTTGCACATCTCCACCTCCTTGTTCATGGAGAACCCACGCTCCACAGTAGCTTGTCCATGGGACAGAAGCAGCAGCTTTTCCACAAAGCTCCAGAGTTCTGCATATCCATTCATGGCTTTATGCAGGAAGCTGTCAACTCGCGATTTTCCATCCAATGCACTGAAGGCCATGAATTCCTCTCCTCTGGCCTCACTGAAGAGGAACTTCTGAAATTGTTGGGCAATCTTATCACCTGTATTTAGATAAAGACAAGCACATCTGTAATATTTTCTAGTTAAAATTATATTTTGTGGAAATCACAAGAGATTTATTTTCACTATACTCTGGAAAATGCATCTCATATTTCCAACTATATTTCAACTATTATGTCTTAGAACATATATTACGCCGACAGATATTCATTATAACTCATATGAGGCTGTATTATCAATAAAATAAAATACAACTAAAAAGATGAACTGCAAAATAATAGGCTAGTATAACTTGACATCTAAAATAAGACTGCCTTTGCTAAGTACTAGGCTAATTGTTCACATTTCTGATATGTCTACAGATATTACCCCGTGTGTCTCCTCCTGAAAACTTCTTATCCTGCACAAATTTCATGATGCCCTCATTTTTTGCAGGCACATGTCTGGTTCAGTGTGCATCTTTTGGGGGTCCAGGCACATCATATTTTGGACAGTGGGGTACTTCAGGGGGCACTTCAATAGAATGTTCTGAAAAATTTTTGACAGAGCACTCTGGCTGTCTCGTGTAAACAGTAACACATCACGCTCTCCTCCACCACTCTGACTGCCTGACATTCCCTGACAAAAGCACATCACCTGAAACATCAAATAAACTCTCCCTATGTGTAACTTACACTACACAACACTTGACAGATCCAGTTAATATGTCAACTGCTTGATGTCTAAACAATTAATCTATCTCTTAATTTTTCAACATAAATACTTCACTAGTCAAGTGACTTTGCAGCTGATATAGCACACTGATGAAGTAATCTAAGATAAATATAACCTTGAGGGCAGCTGTGGCTCCCATGCCAAAGGCCACTTGCTTTGGACTGACCCAAAGCTTTACTGGGGAAACATCAACCTGGACGTCTCGCTTTATGGAGCGTCTGAGAAGGCTCTGAAAATGGAATAGCGCAAGCATAATAATTATGATTATAATCAAAACTGGAACAATACTTTCTACAAACATCATCATGCTGTTAATTCATTACTTTGTTTTATTGTTCATATCCTCTGTAAATGACGGTGCTTGAATGATTAAACCATTAATATACTTTAGTAGTCATCAGGCCAACCCTGATTAGATCCTCCAAATCTCTGCCGAGGAAGGGAATCATCGGGGCATCTGCCTGGGTACTTGGTGAGAAATGGCTGAAAACTTCTTGAGACACTCATGAAGAAGTGCAACTTTGCCAGGATGAAGGGATCCATCCGGGCTTCTGCGATGGTGTCATATGACGATGACCTTGGATTGGGGAGCTTCTTGGTTTTGACCTGATCCACAAAGGCGACAATATATGGCCAAATTTCAATGGCTCTGTCCACTGCTGGAAGGTTTTCCAGCCATCGATGTCCACAAAATGGCAGAGGAAATGTATCACACTTGGTCACTTACACAAAGTCTTCTCTCCTTGCAGGTGCACAATGAAACAGGTAGTGCAGGGCTTTCAGGACTTCCTCAACTTGCCACACCGTGAAGCCATTCTTGAATGAGTTGTGCATCGTGTGAAGGCCACAACTCCCAATTATTTGTAGCTGGGCTCCACCACACTGCTCCCTGTGTTCCTCTTGAAAGAGTTCAACAAACTTCCCATTAACAGTGGGCCCATTCATTGACAGTGAGAGCATGTTGTTCAGATTCAGCTCCTTTGTACCTTCCTGCACATTTGGAAAAAAAGGAAAAGAAAATGATCAATTCAATGTGCCAAGTAATCCACATTAGGTTAAAGGGTGGTTCCTTTAGTGTAATTATGATGATAATAATAATATTAATACTACTACTACCACTACTACTACTTATAATAATAATAATAATAACAACAATAATAATAATAATGGTTGTGCTTATATACCAGAGAGAGAGAGATAGATCAAAAACACCCATCAAAACCCCTTACAACTTAATTGTGGTAATTGCAATTATTCTGCTGTTATTATATGTTATTTTAATGATTTCTTGCTTATATATACATACACACATACAAATACAAAATCACACACACAAGAATACATACACCTAAACAACAATAAAACGCAAACATACACAAACACAGACAATAATTAACGTTAATCATTATATAATTGGTATAAGGGACGCTGAATTTAATTCAGTGTTCAGTGAATTCAATTCAGGTTTGTGTTATTACAAACAGCAGACATGTAGTTATGATACAGGATGCCGTCGTACATTAAAAATGTGGGCTTTATGCAGGTAGTAACAATACTGGTTATGTGCTCTATTTAAGTCAGTCTATGGTCGCAGTGGTCTTTCTGTGTGTGTGGCCAATAAATTTAATGGTACATTTTGCTAATTAAACTAATTATTTTCTATAGGCTTACTAACTGGTAAAATCATGTATTTTGTGCTATAATACAACATATCTAATGTGTATTTACAACATAGCTTGATTCTGCATCTCTATTTACAGCTCATTAACCCTTACATGAATGTTTACTGTTGCTATGGCAACAAGTGACGGCCTACATTAGCAGCTAAGTTTTCCCAACCGTCAACAACCCATAAAATCACAATTCCGCATATTTAAACAAAATAAACCACATCTACCAACAGTTTCACCCCTTAAACTCTGAGCTAATGTGTTGTTACCTGTCAGATTGTGAAAGTGACCATAAACCTGTGACCTGAATAGAGCACATAACCAGTCCTCTGCAGAGGCGGACAGTAACGAAGTAAATTTACTTAAGTACTGTACTTAAGTACACTTTTTGGGGATCTGTACTTTACTTGAGTATCATGTTGGGGGACGACTTATGACTTTTACTTGAGTTCATTTGAAAGGCAAATATTGTACTTTTTACTCCGCTACATTTCTATCCATAACCCAAGTACTGCTTCTTTTTTCTTAAAAAAAAAAAAAAAAAAAAAGCCCCTGTGGATTCAGTATTTTGTGGTTGTTTCCTTCTCAAACGTGATTGGATTGTACAGGTGCCACTGACAGGACAGCCTATCAGCAATCACCTTCAGCTTTCCTACCATGAACCTGCGAACTCCATAGTTCAGCTGAGACGCAATTGCAGTTATGCCGAATAAACATAGGGAAAGCATACCAACGTTGGAGAGAATTCCGGGAGTTGAATGGTTTTAATTCTGACGCCCAGGTCGCCTTGTTTCTACTTGAGGTGAGTAGAGCTGGTGCTCCCAAGTGACCCGCATCTGGCGGGTCCGACCCGTATTTGAATTGCAAAACCCGCCGACCAGCAAGCAAGTGAAAAAACCCGCAATTTGCGCATTGAGAGATTTACGCGTTATTCCTCCACTCCTGCGTAATACATGGGTGCTCAGAGTCCGTAATGTTACGGATTTCCGTATTTTTAAAATTTTCCTCTGTAAGAGCAAATCTGATGTTTAGTGTAGAACCCATTTTTATTTCGTGCAGATGTTGAACCGTATCATCGATTCTCCCTTGCATCACTCCCTTGAGCCACAGATCCAGCCCCCGAAATCCGCGCCCAACGCATTTCAACTGGTTAAAGGTTTCCTATTCATTCAAAATTTGTAGTTGATCATTTAAAATGCGAACCGCAAATTTTGTGTGCTTGTTAGGTGCTGTCCTGCAAATACTAAATAACGGCAACTCAGCGAACATTTTAGATCTTATATGACAAGTTGCTGTAAAGTTGTGTCGAAGTCTACAATTAGTCTAAGCTGCTTTTCCACCGAACGCGAAACGAATTTTTCGTGCGACAGATTACATTCAAAGTCACTGCAAAGATGCGAATACACGCGAGTTCGCGTGTATTTGCGTCTTTGCATTGTTTTTGAATACAATCTGTCTCGCGAAAAATTCATTTCGCGTTCGGTGGAAAAACAGCTTAACGTAGCTAGGTAATAAGGCTCCATTGCTTTCTGTGGCCATTTGAAGCATTGCTTTTATGCCACTATCTTGCTTGTGGATGAGATAATGGATATCTGTCCAGATCGTGGACATAATCTACGTCGCTTGGCAGTACAGGAAGTTGCGGCTGATGATGATGATAATGAGTTGTAGATGCCCTTATTACAATGATGTCAGGACTGTCTGTCAAAGTTGATGTGGTTTCAATTGCATAGACTTGTATACATATAATTGATTTTTGTGTTACACTGATGCATGTATGAGCATTAATGTATGAACAATCAATATTGTTCGTTTTCTTTGTTTATGATGACTGGATGAATGTGAATGAAATACAAATTGGATTCCAAAAAAAAAAAAAAAATCCAAAATGGTGATGTATGATAAATTGATGTCAATACGATGTGATGTCAATACTTCCTTATTTTTATTTCTACCATGTAGAATTTCCTTATTTTTAAAAAATCTCTGAGCACTCTGTGGTTATGGACCAGCTTTTCGATCCCTCAAACTTGGGAGGTATGAGGTACTAACTGGGTTGGATGTGAATTGTAAATTGTCATCCCAAGCAAAATTGAGGAAGCGCATGTATTGTTTTTTATAAGGCTATCTTGCATAGATCATGCTGGTCAGAATGAATCAAACAGTAGAGAGATTGATATTTCCTCTTTGAAGCGAGTTAGCAACCTTTGCTAACTCTCGGTTGGCAAGCTAGTGAGTTTGCTCATTCTGTCTGATCAAACCAGAGTTTGTGTTCATGTAATAACATTTTTTCTCTGGTTAGTACTCAGTGTTGCAATTCGTTGATGAATGTATAACCGCGTGATAAGTTTAGCTAAAAGTGGTGATCTATGTGACGTTGTTAATACTCATTTTGTAATGCCGAGCTAAGATACTTGTCAGATACCTTGTTGTAGCTAGCACTAATGGTGTAAATTTATCGTCTGGCAATGGTGGTCATTGTTGCTACCGGCGCTTATCTGTGAGCTGTACATGGCCATTTACCCAGCTGAGTGAGCCATTCTTAAGCTGCTTTCACACCGTCGCGAAACGAATTTTTCGTGCGACAGATTACTTTCAAGGTCAATGCAAAGACGCGAATACTCAGAATTTTCACTTTCAGAAAAGCGCGTTCATGTTCCAAGTTTCTGAAGGAGAGGGGCAAGCGGCCCTGTTGTGTTTTGAGAACGTTTCAACTGTCAACAATAGTGACGTCATATCGCTGATACAGCCTTTAACATTAAAGTATCTATAAAAGCTCCATCCAGTAGGTTTCTATCGGCAAAGGTAAGCACTGTGGCAGTAATAATACTATATTTAGAAAATTTACTTTTACTTTTGATACTTAAGTATTTTTAAAAACAAGTACTCCAGTACTTTTACTTAAGTAAAAATCTGACTGTAGAACTTTTACTTGTACTTGAGTAAAGTTTAACCAGTGGTATCTGTACTTTTACTTAAGTAATGAAGCTGTGTACTCTGTCCACCTCTGGTCCTCTGCCAACTCTGCCCGGATTGGGAGCACTGAGGACCAGGGGAGTGTTGGTGTTTACACAGCTAGCATAGGAGCTTTGGACCACACTAACTTTACTCAATTTTACACCACACTTAGAATGAATAATAGTATGGGATTTCAAACACAATCGTAACGTTAATTACAGTGAAATAACCCAAGATGTCCTCGGCTCTGGAGTGACCCATAGTAGCGGGAGATGACATGGTGTGTGCCAGTCTCATCATCAGTAGTCCAGAACCGCAAATGAAAGTTCAATTTGTTTGCTCTTTGTCCTTTTATTCATGCTTTCATCAAACATGACAACATATGGCTTCTCACTAACGCTGCACGATAGCGTCTTCTTGATGAATGAAGCGATGCCATATTTAGCGACATATGCTGTTTTATTTTCACCACAGGTGAATGACTTTGCAAGCTGCGAATTGGGGAACATGGCAGCAAAGACGTCACGTGTGTCCTCTTTAGATTTAAATTAATTGTGCCTCGTCACAGTATGGAGAACCCTCAGTACCTCTGCCTTTTGGGTGTCTGGCGGTGAAATGAATCTTGTCATAGCCAACTGAGAGGTGGCGTCTGAACTTGTAATGTCGTTAGGTCGTGCTGCAAACAATGCAGGGATTAGCCTGGCCCCGCTATGGCTTGCTGCTGCCATGTACCGCTGGTGCTTTCCTCCTTTCATATGCGACTCGACGGCTTTGAGCCCCATGGTCCCTAATGAAAAAGTCTTTTCGCAGAATTTGCACATTGCCTCATTGTTGTTTTCAGCCGGTGCCAACCACCCCCTAAATACATCCTCTTCCATCCACTTGTCATTGAATTTGCACTTCCCCATCTTTGCATGTTGAACTGCTCACCTCAACAACCGTGTAATGGCGGCACACAGCCCGACGTCAGCGTCTGTAGCCGACGTAACGCAAAACAGCTATTAATCGCGGAGACTGTCATTTAGGACATCATGCTAAATTAATCAAAAAATACACACTATTAGATGTTTTTCGTTGGCTCACTGTGCTTTCCCATCGGCATTAAGCGCACCGGCTGAAAATTTAATAGCTACAGCAAATTTACAGTAAATTTAAGAGAATTTAAGACCTTAATTACCCGGAATTTAATTTAAGACATTTTAAGACTTTTTAAGGACCCGAGGGAACCCTGTGAAAGAGTGCCCAGCGACCAAGGGCGTGGAGTGATGGTCACATCTTCTCTTCCAGGATTTCACGATACATCTGTGATTTCAACTCCTCAAGACCGGCAGCATTTATGCAACCCCACAGAACAACACTGTTACCACCATGCTTTACTGTGGATACCTTGCATTTTTCATTGTACTCCTCACCCTTGCAACACCATACAGTTTGGAACCCATCAGCGCCAAAAAGATTTATCTTTGAGTCCCTATTTTTTGCCTTTGTCAACATGGGCCCTGGCAAATGCTAGGCGGGCTTTTTTGTGCACGGGCTTCAGCAGTTGGTTCCATCTTGGACGACACTCATGTATTCTAGTCCTATGCAGTGTACGTCGAATTGTGTCATGGAAAACACTCAATTAAGTTTGACTCTCTCATGCTTGAGCTAACTTTGATGAACTTTCATGCTGATTTTCTTTAACTTTTCTTATCACAAAACACTCAGGTCAAGGTGTTAACTTCCTTGGACAGCCCGAAAGTCTCAGCAAGCTTCCCAAAAGTCCATCCTTGTTGAATTTTTGGATCACTTTTGATACTGTATTGTGACTTATTACCAACACTTGACTGATTTTCTTGAAACCGTGTGTAAGACCAGGGCTGCGTCCGAATAGTCTTTTTTGCTTAGGAAAGTTCCAAGTCCTAGAAAACGATCCGGAAGTATTTGCGTGGCAGCCATGATAAGTGTATTCAGATTCTTTAAATGTAAAGGAGAGGTGTTACAATGCTTTCTAATTTATCACCTTTAGCATAGGGTACACTGAACCATCCTTTTCGAAAAGAAAGGAGGAAATGCGATCCCGCAATTCCACGAAGACTATCCATCCGGACAATCGCAAAAACAAACAAACATGACGGGCAGGGGGCGGGTGATCACTGTGCCTAGTGATTCTCTTATTAGCGCAGTTCTCTTCCTAAACTGTAAAATAGTCCCCTTTACACCTTTCCTTTACCTCATGACGTTTTACACAGAGGTTAAAGAAAAGTGGTTAGGAAGTAGACACTAGGACGTAATTTTTTAACTATTCGGACGCAGCCCATTCCTCCAGCTGTCCAGCTCACCAGTCTTGGAGGACCCTAACTGCATTCCTCACGTCATACAATCATTACCTGCACCTGTTTCTCATTTCCACTGTGTGGTAGCAGTGTGTTATTTAAGACCGAACTTTGCACAAGGTCATTGCGAAGTCTCATAACTGCATACCTGTGTTGCGTTCCTTGTCTTATATAGACGTAATCCCCGCATTTTGCTTGAATATCTATCTCTAACTTTGTGCTGTTTATTGTTCTAACCAGCTCTTTATATTAAGGAACCTCACCTCCTGTTTGTTTTCTGATTGTAATACATTGTTACTGCAGTCTATGAACGATGTTTGTATTACTAATAGTGTTTTTATTAAGGAACCTCTATTCCTGTTTGTTTTGTATTACCTTGTGCGCGCCTTCTGCTGCGCAGTAGGCATAATAAGCTACCAAGTCCATCCTTGCACCTGATTCCAGTCGTTAACTTCCTGTCCTCCGTGCACCTTAACTGTGTACGAAGCACAACCCTTACACCTTGCCTTTTTGTATAAAAAAAACAATTTTCTTTCTCAAGTCTTGTGACATTTCTCCTCCATGTGGTGCCATTTATCTCAGCATTGAATTGAAGTGGATTTTGCCCTCTGAAAAGCCACCTTTAATTGTCAATTATCTGGTGGCCACCTTCGTGATGATTGATTAGACTCATCTGTTGCTGAATTCCGATCAATCAGAGTTTCATCTGGTTTTATTCCTCAAAGATTCATTGGGGTGCACTCATTTTTGCACCATGATCATAAATCATTTTGTTCCAAAAGTTCCAATTTTGTATTTGGTACTGACAAATCTCATTTAAAACCAAAAAACCAGATTTGCGCAAATATCTTATTGTATAGCATCCCTAAGTAAGTATTAGTTCTACAGGGAAATAGATGTTTTTTCTGAGAAATCAGATGGGGTGTACTCATATATATACACACAGTGGTTAAAGTGGGATTTGACAGGTGGGATAACCCTAAAATTCGGTGTCGCGGCGCAGCGGGGGAAAATGACACAAATGATTGCAATAACTGTATTCGCTTTATTTTTGGCCCATTGGGACTATGACATTGAATTTTCGTATTCACATAATCAGGAACTGGGCATAACAACAGAAAAGCAGTGATGGATTTGGCTGAAAACTTGCAGAATGATGGGAAGTATGACAGTGAAGATATTCTACTGTTACAGTATTTTTCATTTCCTAAAACAGTAAATCAAAACTATTATAACAAAATGAACAAGTAACAGAAATCTATGAATCTTTTTGTGATTTCAAGACACTGTCTGTACACTGCACACATAAACCATATTCTACTTCCAAAATGTTCTGATTTCCAATGCAAAATTATCGCAAGATGTATCAAGATGGATCTCTAATAATTTTATGCTATAATGCAGTTAGCGACTATGCTTTTTGAAACGCATCTCCAAAAAAGTACAGGATGCTGCGATGCAGCCAGCATAATATAGCTTGCTTGCCAGCTACATAAAAAACGTGCTGCTCAGAGCAATGATTTTCAAGTAGCTCTGCCGCTAACTAGCTGGCGACTGTAGATGTCAAAGAAAGATATGCACAAGTAATGTTACTGCTGAGCCAGAAACACAAACCCACATTGCTTGCATAACTATCGGAGCAATTGAGCCTTTTTCAGACTTTGACTGAATCGCTAATAATTTTATTAATGCACTAGCTAACTAGTAAGCAGCCTGGTTAGCGTTTTGCACAAAGCCTAAAGCAGCTAACGTTAACCCTTTTTAAATTAAAATTCTTTTAGTTGGCCGGTTTGAATTGTTGAATATTACAAAACTTCACCATCGACTTCAACTTATAGTGCCGGACAAAAGTCTTGTCACTTATCCAAGTTGTAGGAGCAACAAATAATAACCTGACTTGTAGCTGATCAATTGGAATCAAAAATGGCTTATATGAAAGGCAAAGCCCTCTAGATTATCGAAATATACCAAAATAGAGTTTTGTGTCATTGATTGAGTTTTATAATTTAATTTGTACAGAAAGGTCAGATTTTGCTTGGACAAAAGTCTTGTCGCATTGAAAAAAATGTGGAAATTATACATGCACTTTATTTTGAATACACAAATATGCCACTATAATATCAGAACATAAAGCCATGGTGCCTTGGAAAAAAAAAATTAATATTGCGTATGACTCCCATGAGCTTGGAGGACTGCATCCATACATCTTGGCAATGACTGAAAAAACTTGATGATGAAATCATCTGGAATGGCATAGAAAAGCAGTCTTGCAGGACTCCCAGGGTTCATCAAGATTCTATGGTTTCATCTTCCAAGCCTCCTCCTTCATCTTACCCTGAAATGCTCAATAATGTTCACGTCAGGTGACTGGGTTGGCCAATCCTGGAGTACCTTCACCTTCTTCGCTTTCAGGAACTGTGACATGGAGGCAGAAGAATGAGAAGGAGCAGCAGTATAAGTAGGGCAGCAAGAACTTCTTGATATTTCAGGCTGTTGATGTTGCCATCCACTCTGCAGATCTTTCTCACACCCCGTGCTGGATGTAACAACAAACCATGATTTTTCCTCCACCAAACATGATTGTTTTCTGGGAGAATCTTGGGTCCATGAGGGTTCCAACAGGTCTTGTACGGCGACTGGCATGCAGTTCAATGGATGATTCACCAGAAAAAATAAACTTTCAGCCACTTTTCCAGTATCAATCCTTTTCGGCGAGCTGTGGCCTTGGCAAATGCAATGCAGGTTTTTTGTTTTCTGTTTAATGCAGACTTCTGTGTACTAATTTGGCTATGAAAACCACTTTGAGAGAGAATTTGACAAACTCTTCTTGTAGATACCGGGATTTTTGGTGACATTTCCTCATGTAGCTTCGCTGTAGTTGAAGAAGGGCTAGCCTTGTACAGTTGAAGCAACAAGCGGTCCTTTCAAACTGTTGTCATACGGGGTCTGTCTGACCTGCGCTTGCCATGAACGTCACCAGTTTCTTCAAATCTTTTTTTCTCATCCCCTCCACTTGACATTTGGATACATTAAAGATGTCTGCCACCTCAGCAGCAGACTCAGTCTTCAGGCTCTTGATGATCAGCACTTTGGTCTGTGGTTGAATCTTTGGTATGTTGTCAGAGGTCTAGTCGCACCTCATATGAAAGTCTGGTGTGCTGGGGTTATTTCTATACACATCTGGGAATGTGTTAATTACAGTATTTGTCATAGGTTAAACTCTAATCTGCGATTTGTTGCATCATCTGAAGAGACGACAAGACTTTTGTCCTAGCAAAAACAGATGTTATGGGCTTAGCCAAGCTGTGAACATCAGAACACTTTTTGAAGGTTTCATTTTGCACCAAATTATTAATGTGAAAGCCCTTGACATTAAAATGGACCATTTATTGTAACAATTGATTGGTTAGCAATAAAGTTATATGCTATTTTTAGTGACTATGTCCTTATGCGACAAGACTTTTGTCAGGCACTGTAAGTTAATCCACTTACTTTGGGTATAAACACCATATCAAACATTGACAATTCCCTGCATGTTGGTACGTGCCCGATGCACTCATTTAAATGAAATACAGCATACGATACAGCTGCATTTTAGTGAAGGCGGGGCTAGCAGAGACTGATGTTGCGCTCTGATTTGAGCATCTTGGTGCAATGAGAGAGTGGCAGGCAGGCTGTAATGGACCACATCAGAGTTAGCTTTAATACCCATTATCCATTGTGCGTGACGTCACGCATTTTCGGCTGGGGGTATAAACTGCACCGTATCTCATATAGATTTCCATTGACAGCCAGCCAAACAATGTTCATTCCTACCAGTTATACGCAATATTAACACACTTGTCAGAAGTTGCAGAGCAATAACGACATGGAAAGTACGCGATTTGGTGGTGTTTGTTTTATAAAGTTTAAGGGAGTTTAAAAGCTTGAATTACATGATAAATTAAGAGGCTAGGCTATATATATATTCACTTTCATTCTGTAATACGACTCTTGGGCTGAGAACCATACAGCGGGATGGGAATGAAGATTATAGTGTATGCAACCAGTGGGGTTTATGTTAAAAATAAATGGTCATATGACTGTAGGCAGAAAAATGGAAAATAACCACTTCAAAAATTAGAGTTAATTTTAATAGCCCAACAGAAACCACTATCTCTGTAAATCAAGCTCGGATCGAGCTAAAAATCCGAACACATACCAGTTCTGACATCAACCCCGTTGACTGCCTTTACCCAGTCTCGTCTTGTTGTCAGCTAGGAAGCGTAACATTCGGAATGGTGGAGGGAAAACGCATGCACCTTGACCGAACAGACCAGCATATTTTAGGTAGATCTTCCTTTTCCACTTACGAAGATAGTATGAGACATTTGTAGCCCTTGACAGCACACCATGTAGTTGGCATCTAATTAAGAGAGAAAAGATAAGCTTTACCACAATGAATTTGTGTATGTACTGCCACCATGGACAATTTAAAATAAAAGGAAAGAAAAACTGAAACTTTCTTGCTTTTAGAAGTGGTTATTTTCCATTTTTTCTGCCAACAGTCATGACAATTTCTTTTTAACATAAGCCCCACTGTTTACATGCGCTAAAATTTTAATTCACATCTCGTTGTATGGTTCGCAGCCCATAGTCGTATTACAAAATTAAAGTGAACGCATGCAGCCTCTTCATTCATCACGTAAGTCAACCTTTTAAACTCCCAAAAACTTTATAAAACAAACACCACCAAATCGCGTACTTTCCAAGTCGTTGTTGCTCTGCAACTTCTGACAAAAGTGTGCAAATATCGCAAATAAATGGTAGGAGTGAACGTTGTGTAGGTGGTTGTCAATGGAAATCTATATGAGATATGGCGGAGTTTATACCCCCAGCCGAAAATGCGTGACGTCACACGCAATGGATCATGGCTATTGCTAAGCTAACTCCGATGTGGTACATTGAAAGCACCATGCGAAAATGATCTGTAATCCCTGGCGCTACTATTAAGGCGCTTTCACACTGGACACGAAAGAAATTTTTCGTATGACAGATTACATTCAAAGTCAACGCAAAGACGCGAATACACGTGTTTCGCGTGTATTCGCGTCTTTGTGTTGACTTCGAATGTAATCTGTCGTGCGAAAAAATTTGTTTCGCGTCCAGTGGGAAAGCAGCTTTAGTCAAATAAATATTTCAATTCAAACTAAGGTGGCGGAACGCAGTGCCGGACTGTTCCAGCCCACTTTAACCCCTGTATACACACACACATACACACACACAGTGCCCAGTACAAATGAGTACAACCCATCAGATTTCTCACAAAAAAATCTATTTTTGGAATTGGGGTTGTTAATATACGTGTTTGTGTGTGTGTTTTCACAATACTGGAGAGATTTTCGGGACAGTTATTGTTCATTGCTTTATTATCAGCAGGTAATGATTGATGTATTAAATTCATGATTATTTTGTTAAGCACATGTTAGAGATATAGTGAGGATAAAACTACCTTTTGAAACCAAGTAGGTTCTTTTATTAAGTTGTATTAAATGTTTTTTTTTTTTTTTTTTGCTCAAAGAGGACACCAAA